>JARHVA010003786.1:1487500-1520000 GCA_037957365.1 Torreya grandis
AGTTTGAGGGTGGTATCTAATTCTAGGAGTGATTTTAATACCTATCAATCTAAATAACTCTTTCCAAAAAGATCTAAGAAACATATTATCCTTATCTCTAACAATATTGTGTTGTAGTCCATGCAATCTAAACACTTCCTTAAAAAATAATTCATCCACTTGAGGGGATTTAAATTATAATGATATATAAAATAAGTGTGTAAGCTTAGTTAATCTATCCACTATTACATAGATGCAATCTCTACCATTTACCTTGGGCAAACCTATGATAAATTCCATTGATATATTCTCCCATTTTTTTATCGTGAATGGGTAAGGTTGAAGTAATCTCACTAGAAACCCTTGTTTCTATTTTTTATGTCAAAAAATGGTAAACTCCCTAACATGCTGTAGAACATCATTATTGAGTCCCTTCTAAGTGAATCTTTCTTTAACTTGCTTATATGTCTTTTAGTACCTTGGTTGTCCTATTAATGGCACATCATGCACTGCTCTTAAAATTGTTTCCTTCATTATAGATTAGGTACTAAAAGGACTCTGATTTTATAAAAAATTAAATCATCACATATTTTATGCCTGTAATCATTTATCACTCCCTCAAAAATTTTAGTATTAAAATCATTATTTGCATATTTCATCATAATAATGGCAATATAATCAACATAAATAAAGGAAATAGAATATAAGGTATATTTATTAGAGAGTGCATCAACCATGATATTTTTATTCCCCTTCATGTATTCTATATCAAAATTATATGATTTTAGTTTAATCAGCCATTTATATTGTCTATCATTTAAATCTTTTTGACCCAAGAATAATTTCAAATTATTATGGTCTATTTTAACTACAAACTTTCCACATACCAAATATTGTATGGATTTTTCCAATGCATTCATTATGGATAACATTTCCTTATCATACGTAAAATATAATTTTTTATAACTCTTTTAAATTCATAATTTCAAAATAAATAGGATGACCCTTTTGAGTTATAACAGTTCATATTACCTCTCCTGAAGCATCACATTCTGTAATAAATGGGAGGGAGAAATCAAGAATTACAAGCACCGCAAAGAGCTTATTACCTCTTTCAATTTCTCAACTATATCTTGAGATATTTCCTTCCATAAAAATTATCCCTTTTTATTCAAATATATAAGAGGGGCTACCATTTGATAAAATCCCTTGATAAATCTATTGTAATAATTGCATAACCCAAAAAATCCTCTTAATTGTGTCAAGGTAGTAGGAGTTGGCTAATATAAGATAGCTTGGATATTTTTTTGATCCACTTATAATTAATTAAAACTAATGATATGTCCCAAATTTAAAACATATATTAATCTAAACTCACATTTTAATTCCTTAGAAAAAAATCATGCTTCTCTAATATGCCTAAAACAATGTCTAGATGCATTAAGTGATCCTCCCATGTCCTACTATAAACCTAGATATCACCAAAGAATACCAATAAAAATTTTCTCAAATTATCCTTGAAGGTATGTTTCATATTATATTAAAAGTAATCAAGAGCATTGGTTATCCTAAAAGGCATGACTAAAAATTTAAAAAGTTCATAATAGCACCTGAAGGCAGTTTTCTATACATCTTCATCTCTCATGTGAATCTAGTGATATCTCGATATTTTATCAATATTAAAAAAAAATGGAACTATTTAATTCATATATGGGATCATCTATCCTTGAAATAGGATACCTTTTCTTGATGGGTTTTTTTATTTGAGGCTCTGTAATCAATGCACATGCACAAGGTCCAATCCTTATTTTTAAAAAGAACTATAAAAGATTCAAAGGGGAAATAACTTGGTCTTATGAAACCCATATCTAAGATATATCTAATGGTGTTTTAAATTTATTATTTAAACCTCATTGAGTGGTGGTATGTATTAGTGATGATTGGTGTTGCACCTAGCTCTAATTCTATTACATGTTAAAATATTCTATCTGGGGGTAAACCAGGTGGTAAATCATTGAAAATTTTACTATGTGAATGTAATATTTTTTTGATATCAACATGATAATAATTAGAATTAAATTTAGATGAATTATAGGAATTTATAAAATAATTGTATGCCCATACTAATTGGACTCTCCGAATGATCCTCTCCATTCTTTTTATTGTGACCATTTATGGTGATCTATTGGACAAGCCCTAAAGAACTATCTCCTTCCCATATAATTAAACTTAATTTCCATAATCTAGTAATTATAGTGAAAATACCCAAAATAATGTATCCATTTCACTCTTAATGCCGTATCTAGTCCACTTAAACTCGCCACATAAATTATAGTCTCCCACAATAACATTGAGCTTCTTGATCACTTTGTTATATGGCATTGTAAATACATCTACATCAATAAATTTGAATCCTTAAAAATATTAAATCTGTAACCCTATTTTTATCATTAATCCTTCATCAAAAAAGTTTTGGGTGGCCCCACTATCAATGAGTATTTCCATTCTTTGTCCATTGAGCACTCCAAAAACTCAGAAATGATATTTAGGTGCTCCTAACAGGGTTACTAGAGTACCTCCACCTATAATTTCATTTCCCACCTCTTCTATTTCTGGGTTTTCTACTTATTTTAAGGTTTTAGCTTCTTCTATACATTGATAATAATATAATATCCCTTCTATGTATTTCACTTTCCCTTTACCAAAGCATCTATGACCTAGTCCCCATGAATCTTTACATGTGAAACAAAGCTTCTTCCTTCAAAGTTGATTCCTATATCATCATCCATCCTTTTTGTGTTAGAGGGAGGCATGGATTTTTTAAGATTAGGAAGTTATCTCTTTATAAAATTCTCCTTATTTTGACTAGGATAAAATGGTTTGGAAGGATAAGATAACTTGTTCTTTTGTGTCGATGCTTCAAGAGTCAAAGCTATTTTTATAGTATCCTGTAAAGTGACTAGTGAAAAAGATTTGAAAAAACCTCTAAGGGGATCAATTAGTATATCAATAAAAATAAAAATAACCATTTTTATAAAATATCACTTAACATCATAGCCATATTTTTGAATTTTGCTACATAGGCACTTATTGAGGTTTGTTTTTTGATTTTGGAGAGTTCTTTGAAGTACTCTTCTTCATCATACAACTCAAATCTATCAATAATCCTTTAGCTTAACTCTTAAAAGATATGTATTTGATCATGACCTTATATTATTAGGACATAAAAACACAAATCATATTAAATTCCTTATAAATTCATAGTATTAAACTGAATATCCTCATTCTTCTTCATAGGGTTGAGATTAAGGTAGGTTTTTAATTTTTGCAATAAAGCTCAAGCTGAAACTGTATCACCACCATCATAGGTAGGAGATTATAGTTTGATCAAATTATTTTTCATATATTTACCTCAACCACTCTTATTATTTAATTTTCCTCTTATGCATGTGGTTCCTTTTTTCATTTCTACAAAATTCTCATATAGAAGAACAACCATGAGACCTTCGTCTAAATTCCTATATGCATTATATATCTCTGTTACTTATAAAACAACTTATCCAATGGACTAAGGGGGTGAAAATATGGATTATTCCTCTTCTGATATGAATTTGGGTTTTTGTGTTTTGAAAATGGAATTACCTATATATTTTCTGCTCATGAGCCTTCCATTCTAATAATAGCTCCCAAATTTAATTAACCCACAAGTTTCCCCATCACCTCTCTCAACTCCCTCTGACCAAAATTTATTTATTATAAGGTGTTATATAATTGATATTATTTTTATTAATTTGTCAATATTCATTTTCCATTTTCACTTTCAGCCATAATTTCTTCTATATATTTTAATCTCTCTACTTATAACTTCTTTTGTTCTCGTCTAAAATATATATTGTTTCTCTCTCACTAGGAAGCATCCATTATTAAAAATTGATAGGATGAAAATATTATGGATATAATAATATTTTCATGTCCCATTAATAAAATTAATATCATCATATCATATATTAAATTAACTTTGTATTGGGAACAATTTTTGTATGGGTTATTCCCTTCCTACACTAACTAGTTAACCCAGATTTTGACAATTTTTGTGAAATACCAAAATAACTCAAACCTAGCACATATTAAATATTTATTATATTAAAATTATTAAAAAAAATTAAAAATTAATTAAATATACTCTCCAAAATATTTATAAAGCAAAAATACAAATTTTGGGCAAAAACCCTTACTAGTTTCACACATGCACTACAAATATTACTTAGAACACAACTTAAATTCACAAAACTTATAGGCTGATTACAAAAAATATAAAAATAATAAAATATAATACTATAAATATACATAATATATTTTAAAAATAATAAATTATGAATCAAACACCTTCAACTCCACTCACACCGATAATTTGCATAAACACTAAACAGTATCTGGAATATACACTCTTTGAAGCTTTATAATAAATATTGTATGGAAGTTTATCTATGGATAATATGGATTTAATCATAAAATATTTGGTATAAATTATTTTTTATCCAAATACCACCTTCATCCAAGAGTTTTCATTCTAAGATGATCTGAAGAATACTGCATGCACACTACTCCACAAGAAAAAAATCATTAGTTGGCAAAAGATCCTCCCATAATGAAAGCATGGTATATTAATAAAAAATATTAAAAATATTGGTGATAAAATTAATTTTAATTTATCTGTGGAAAGATGAAATGAGTAATAAAAAATACTAGTCCTCATCTTTATCCACTTGTCCAATATTCACTTAGATCTTGTTTTTACCTACTTTAGCTTCTATTTCTGAACTTGCCCAAATGTGATCCACTTAAATTGAGGATAGGAATGGAACATAAATTATTAATTTTCCTTTAAAATTCATATTTATCCTCTCCTATATAACCACACCCAAAATTTTCTAATAAAATATTAATAATTTAATATTTACCTTGATTTTCCCTTGTAGACTTTTTAACTTACCAATTCCAAATATATGATTAATTAAATATTTATCCAAATTTCATTTTCCTTATTAACATATAATTTAAAATTGGATTAATTAATTATTAAATTAAAAATAATTATAAATGGGACATGACAAAGAAGATAAGAAGTAGACTCTGGAACAGTTGTTAGATTTTGGATCTGATGCTTCTAGATCTGGACAATAACATCAACTTGGGATGGTTGCATCACCACTACTATATATATTTGACACTAGTGGAATATAAGGAATACATATTGAAATAGGATGTGACCTCTTTGATATTTTTTGGTTATACTTGACCTTCATTTTGGTGTATTTAGATTCTAGTCATAGACAATCACTGCTTGTGAAATGACAAAACCATAACTTTCCATCTTTAATGTGACCTTGAGAAAAATGGGTTAGTGGGTACATGGTGTCAAGATGACACAAATTAACCCAATATTAAATAATTTTTTATACATGTCCAATGCTCTAAATATAGCCTCAGACCTATGTATTGGCTTGTGTGTGAATCATACAATGTGTGCAAAGCAAGTACAATAATGACTTAGCTTGTAACTTAGAAAATCAGGATTTCAAGATACTCCTTTAGTATTTGAAACTTTTAGGTGATAATCCCTATGACTAGTATGTAAATATGAATAAATAAGGAAACTTTATTTAATTGAATGATCTTTGGTCTTTTGTTAGGTATTTATAGGTGTTAGCCATTTCTAGAATGAATGAGGGTTGATCTTGTATTTATATAAATCCCTTTGGAGTAAAAAATCACATTAAATCACTTAGGCTAACCATTAGTATACATTTAATTTTCAAATTATATGATTTTAGGGCACTGGACACTTATGTTGGGACATGCTAGTAACATCAATAATGTTGTCTAATCGTGACATCAATGTCTAGGTAGTAGGAGTCTATGTACATGTTTAGAACTTGAAAATATGTAATATAAGTACATTTTAAGCATTATAGGTAAGATATAAGACTTGGTTCATAAATATAAGACTAGTTAAACCAAAATAGATAGGCCAAGAGGTAAAAGGATAGAGCAGATGTGAAACTTGCATAAGCAAAAAAGATAAAGAACTGAGAGGAACAACCAAGGTCTAAGTTTTCCAAGTGTACAATACTAAGGTGATATATAATAAAAAAATATCATATACATTCCTCCTCATTAATCTAGTAATTAAATTGGTAGTTTAAATGAAAGGAATGCATACTTGGGTGTGTATGCATACCTTATCTTTGAGTGTTCCCAACTTGATTATTTTGTTCATAGATAACCTGTAACCAAGAGCATGTTACAGTATAAAATTAATGCATATAATTTTATTTAGAGTACTTGAAATATATTTAAATTTAGAAATCAAGGTTTAGGAGTGCACTTATGTGTCGATGTAATGGCCTTGCCTATTGGCAAGTTATTTTGCCAAAAATGTATCATTTTAAGGCTCTAAAAATTGAGATTAGGATAAATATAGATAAATATTTAAAGTTAATATATGTAAGGATATATAGATAGATATATTTTAAATAAAATTTCCCCAACTTTAGATCAAAATTAATTTTCCACATGGTATTTGAGATTAGCTCAACCATGCAACCCAATGATACTTATAACCTGGTGAGGATGGATGATCAGGTCCAACCTAAAAAAATTGAAAATATTAAGTGATTTGATCACCTCAACCATAACAAAAGGTGAAACCACCACTACATTATATTTGATCAATAAAATCCTATAAAATTCTATGGGCTATTAGTACCAAAAAAGTCTATGATATGGTAACATTATATAAAAGAGTTATGTAATCTAAAACTAATTTGTATTTTGAAATATTAGGCACATGTTGCATAGAATATGCACCTTAGATATGTCTTGTGATAAAACTATGTATAACAATAATACAAATGTATATAATTATAATATAACTATGAATTTGAATCATATAACTATGTGTTTTAGATAATTTGGATAACCATGTAAGTGTGGATAACATGATTTCAAAGCTTGCCCTCACTATATATGTATAAATATAAAAACTAATATAAGTACTAATGTTGAGGACATGTTTCCAAAAAATGCCCCCACTATAAACTAGAGATGTTGAATACTAAATAGGTATAGAGAACATCCTTGCAAAGCATGCCCACACTGAGTCTGAGAACTTATATAAGTACCATATTGAATGTATGTGGAACACATGATTAGAAAACATGCCCCCATTAAATATAGAAAATTTGAATGTGTGGAATCCATGACCATATGGGATTCCCCCATTGAATTTGTAAATCATGAATGTGGAATCCATTCCTATATGACATGCTCCCATTGAATCTGAAAACCAATATAAGTACCAATGTGATAAATGAATATGGAGAACATGCTTCCAAAACATGCCCCCACTAAATTTGGAAAATGTGCCAAGTGAGCAGAACATGTCTTTATGACATGACCCAAATAATATTCACCCACTTTATGGTGAGTTAAAGATATGAACTAGTAAGTACCTTGCCTCAAAAAGATAAGACAAATGTATACTCTTTGCTTGTAACCATGTAACATATGCAAGGAACATGTCTAGGTAAATACAATAGAAGCACATAGAACCAATGTGATCACATGTAGGCCTAATATCCATGATAAAGATCATAGAAACATTTAGATAATAACAATACGAGATCAACAATCAAATAAGCACACACATAAGAACACTCAAAATCAAGTTAAAAGACAAGGGTCTAAAGAGACTACAAATAAAGGGCATGTTCAAATTCTGCATAATCAAAGGGATATGACTTAGTCAAATTTCCATAAAATAAATAATGAAATATTCAAATGTCCATACAATAAATAATGACATATGCAAATGTCAATGAAATTATACATAGGCATGGGGGCTACAAGTAAAGTGGCATATTCAAATACTTAGAAAAGGAATATAAGACACTCAAGGAAGTTCATAAAGTAATGTTGTAATATTGTCATTGATGTCAAAGGAATTGTAATTGATGTGAACAAAATTGAAAAAATAAATGTCAATGGAATTTTCAATAGAATTGTTAATGAAAATATTAATGAAATTATAAACAAAAATGTCAGTAGAATTATCAATGGAAATGTCAAGACACATATTTTGGTGAAGAGGTTCCTCTTAGATGGGATGCATCCTTTATGAAGAGCCTTTGAAGGATATATAAGGCAACTAAAATGTTGAGAAAGATATGATTATTATTTTAGTAGAGTTCAGTGCCATAGAAAGAAGATACTGGTGTCTCTTGGTAATTTGGTACTTAGTGGTGGGGAATGGTATCTCCAGTAAGTTGATGCCTACAAATTGTTTAGTAGTGGGGATTGGTGTCTCTAGTAGGTTAGTGCCTACAAATTATTTAGTGACAAGGATTGGTGTCTTCAATAGGTTGGTGCTTAAAATTTTTTTAATAAGAGTTTTATTTGTCATTGGATTTGAAAAGTAGATCTAAGCAATCCTTTTTTCCATGGTTTTCTTCTAAAAGGATTCTACATAAATCTTGTATTTTTTTATGTTCTTAATTTTTGATGATGTGTGATTGATATTATTGTGATTATCAATTTAATAAATTGAAATATTACCTTATACTTATTCACTCCCTATCAATATAAGTGTGTAATAAAAAATTAGCATCAGAATAGTTTTTGTCAAAAATAGTATAATTGCTAGAAGGTAGCTATCAAGAGCACACATGGCCAATCAAGAAGTATTTTACTCAAACATGGTTCCATTGATCAATGGAATGAACTATGCCTTATGGATCATAAGGATGCATAGTTACCTAATGGTTCTTATATTTGATATTTAGAAATTAGTTGTGAGGAGATATGTAGCTCCATCATCTCCTCTAACAAATCTGGTGGGAAAGAAGGTGAGTGAAAATAATGCAAAAGCTATGAATGTAATTTTGTGTTGTCTATCAAAATTAGAGTTAGTCAAAGTAATGCACTATGAATTGGAAAAAGATATTTGGGGTAAAATAAATAAAATCTATGAAGGAGATGAAAAGGTGAATAAATCTAAGATTTAAACACAAAAGACAATTTGAAAGTTTGAAAATGAAGGATGAAGAAAACATTGCAGCCTATTTGCTTTATGTGGATAAAATTTTAATACCATCTAAGGACTTGGTGAAAAAGTTGAAGATCCAATTATCATGAAAGAGGTGTTAAGGTTATTTTCCTTAAGATTTGATGTAAAATTTTTAGACATTGAGAAAATGAAAGACTTGGTCAATTAATTATGGATCAATTTCATGGGATCCTCACGGCATATGAAATGAGGAACAAAAAGGATAAAACATCTAAATGAGAGGTAACATTCAAAGCCTCAAATAAAATTAAGAATAAATATCTTGATCCAAGTGATAATTCCAATAATAAATCAGATGAAGAAGAAGCTCATTTTGTGAGGAAGTTGAAGAAAGGATTTGACAAGTACAAAGGTAAGTTACCTTTAAATGTTTTAATTGTGGAAAGGTAGAACATTTTGCAGCCAAATGCCCATATGTAGAAAATGAAAATAGTGATGAGGAAGAAGATCACAATATAAATAAAGGACACAAACAATGAAAACCTAAGAAAAAGAAGATTTTTCACAAGCTCAAAAAAATCCTCTATTCCAAGGAGGAAAGTAGTTCATCTGAAGAGAGTTTCTCTGCTAGTGATAAAGAAGATATCTTATTCATGGAAATAGAAATAAAAGATGATATCTTGGAAAGTGAATACAAAGAAAAATAGTAAAAAGAGTCATAATGGGAAGAGAATTCCAAAATAGATGGAAAAATAGATTTGGAACAAGAACTCATTTTTTTCCTATGTGAAATCAATAGACTTAAGAAGAACTTGAAACAAAAATTATAGCTTCAAGAGGACTGTGAATCTAAGGGGAAAATGTCAAAAAGTATTGAGGAATATAAAAATATGATCATCAACCTCAAGATTAAACTTGAAGAAGAAAAAAGGATTGAAAATAATAAACCAAAAGGAATAAAATTGGTGAGAGGCTGGAGTCTAAAATTGTTTCCTTGAGGAAGGGACTAGAGATAACAACCACTAAGCTTAATAAAAGCCTCAAATTTGAGAAGAGTATTGATATCTTAGATGATATAATAAATGGAAAAACATCACCATTTATAAATACTATTATAAGATATAAATAAAATTAGATGGCCAACAAAGAAGATTACAAAGAGCCACTAAAGAAGGCAAATGAGTAAAAGACAAAAAGTTACGTAGATGTTCTCAGAAGTCCCATTAGAAATAAGAAAAAGAATCAAGTCCCATATAAAACAAGCACTCCTCTAAAAGATAACAAGGATAAATTCATAAATTCCTTTCCTCTAAGGCAATCATACATGACCATGTTTAAAAAATCTTTCTTTGGGTATTTCTTTTCATGTAATCACTTTGGTCATAAAGTAATAGACTGTCAGACTTATGCAAGACATTTTGGTTGGAACAAGAATATAATTCCTTATGGGTTATAAAATAGTAACTATAATTAATATTATCTTTTATTAGATTAAAATGTCATATGTTATAAGTGTCAAAATGGACATATAACACACTTTTGTAGAAGTAGTTTTGTGGAACCTCCTAGACACAACAAGAAGGTGAATACCCATGGCAAGCACAAGGAAGAACATAAAAAAGTATGGAAGAAGAATCAAGAGAAATAAAATAAGGAGATGTTTATGCTTATGCATGCTAAATTTCATGTACAAGAGGTATCACTAATTGCATAATAAGAAGTACAAATTTAGGGGGAGCTAATCAATGCATTATCTTTTAGCTCTATGGAAAAGACAACTTAAAGGATGAAGTCTCATAGGATATTAGAGAGAAGATATGGTTGGAGAGAAGAATGAGAAAGATGATAAAAATAAATTTTATGTTCTAAGATAAGAACATGAAAAACTTGAATAGACTTGGATGTTTATTGAATAACCAGTTTTGTAGGATATGGTTAAAATGCATGATCAATTGTTTGATCTACTAATATTTTGTAATATTTTTAAATGCTCATATCTTATATAATGAGAGGGTGCATGCCTTTAATATTTTATTTGAAGTTGTTAATAATTTTATTTAAGGAAATAGATATTCATTTCCTATAATATTGGATGATATCATATTATTAGGAAATTTGTTGCATTTGTGTTTGGCTCACTAGAAGCTTTCATAATCACTCTTTAGGAGGGTTTTGAAGATGATTTAAATCATAAACTCTAGATAATAATTCAACTTAAAGAGAATTAATTTTACTTAAGATTTAAGGGAAGTGGAAAATTAGAGTTACCACTTAAGCAACTAGAGATAATCTAGATGGATGTAGATGATGTCAAAAAGCCTAGATTTGATCAAATTCAAGGAAAAAAAAGAGAAAATAATAATTCCTTATGCAAAAGGATAGGGAAGAGAGGAAATAAGTTGTGGTGATGTTGAATAAGATTACATGGATGTTTCCCATGATTTTTTTGTGGATGGAAGTACAATGAACATCCCTTTGCCATTGATGTCAAAGGGGGAGAATTAATGAAAGGGGGAGCAAAGGAAGAGAACTAAAGTAAGGGGGAGTTTCTCTACAAATTTTCCATCAATGACAAAGGGGGAAATTGTTGGAATATTTTCATTGATGTCAAATTAATTTCAATTAATGCCAATATAATTTCTAATGTAAATGTCAATGAAATTATCAATGAAAATGTCAATGGAATTGTCATTGGAAATGTCAAGGGAAATGTCAACAAACACATATTTTGGTGAAGAGGTGCCTCTTAGATGGCATGCATCATTTTTGAAGAGACTTTGAAGGATATATAAATAAGATAAAATGTTGAGAAAGATATGGAATTAATTCTTTGTATCATTCAAGTATCATCAACTTTTTGTGGAGAAGAAGAATAGGAAATTGAATTTGCCATCATGCATTGATTAAAAAACAATATTAAGGTGGAATATTATTTTAGTAGAGGTCAGTGCCTTAGAAAGAAGAGATTGGTATTTCTTTCTAATTTGGTTCTTAGAAGTTGGGAATGGTGTCTCTAGTAGGTTAGTGCCTACACATTATTTAGCGATGGGTATTGGTGTCTCCAGTAGGTTGGTTACTATAGATTTTGTAATAAGTATTTTTTTTGTGGCTATATTTGGATAGTAGATCCAAGAAGTCATTTTCTTCATGGTTTTCTCCCAAAAGGGTTTCCATACAAATCTTGTGTTCTTAATTATTGATGTTGTGTGATTGATATTATAGTGATTATAAATTTAAAAAATTAAAGGATTACTTTATACTAATTCAACCACCCCCTCTCAGTAAAGTATGTGCTCAACAAGTAAAGCATAAGCAACCAACATAAACATGTCATAGTATCTCATGGATCCGATGTATTTGGAAAATTATGTGACATGTATAGAATATAAAGTACCTTCTGTAATATATAATTATAGATAATAGGAATGTGTAAGTACATATGCAAGCTCAAACATGATAATGTAGAGTGATCATTGAATCATATAAATTATGTGTATCAATATCAAATAAGTATATGCCATCAATGTCCATATTACATGAGTATAAGGAAGTCCTAACATCTAAAATAGGAATACATAATTATCTATTTATGTTCATATCTCACTCAAGTAGAAGTGTGACACATATGTGTATGTAGGAGTAACTGGATATGTCATCCATAATATAAAAGTAACATATGTATGCTAAGGATACAATAGAACATGTAAGTACCCAAAAGTGTTTTTGGATTTTTGAATGTTTTTTATTTTTTTGGTATTTTTGAATAGAAAAGATCATCTTATGGTCCATCTAGTTGATGGCCATATATATCTCCCTAATATGAACCTTAAAACGTTAAGTTGTATCTTTTACATTGTTTGCATAATGATTAGATAGGTTGAAAAGGTGCATAGTGTAGACACTCATTTTCAACCACATTTTGTGTATATAATAGAATTTAGATTAATTTCTATAAAATAATGTGAATTAAGCCTAGAAATCACCAAAATTCCTAATTTCATCTATGTATGGGATAAAAGTGACCAAAATCATGTTGAAATTTCCTTATTTTGGGTATTACCATGTACACAATGATAACCTATCTTAGATTCAACCCCAATCAAATTTTGACCTAGAAAATTAACAAATTGGCCATTCAATCTATTAATGCAAAACACTAAAACAATTCCCAAATTCCAAAAACCCTAAGCATGATTAATAAAAAATCAAATTCAATTCTCTACTTAAGTAAAAATTCCAAGTTCAATTAGGGAAATACATTTACTAAAAAAGAAAATTTTCAATAAATATGATGTCAAAATCAAAGGAATTAATAATATATTTTATATATGCCTAAGATTTAAAGAAAAGGGGTGTCAAAACCTCATGAATATCTTCTATGAGTTTTCAATCCTCATAAATATATTCTATGAGTTGTTAATCCTTCATTATTTCTTTGACCCAACATAGGGTTAATCTAAACTTGACCAAGGTTAATCTAGACACAACCAATGTTAAAACTAAACCTAACAACACTTGAATTAGATTTAGTTTTAAAACCTATATATACAAGTGTCATTTCCCCTATCTAAACAAGCTCTCAATCCAAAGTTACAATGCCATATTGATCAAGAATAAGCTTCACCAAGACAAGCCAAGCTAAGCCGAGCCTCAAGTGGTCTTAGAAAAGTGTTGACCAAATGTAAATTAAATTAACAAAGGTTTCTATTACCCATAATTTGAGCATGAACATCCTCTATGATAATGAATGAGTAATAGTTTGACAGGGGAGGTAACATAGTCTTGTGTTTTATCTTTTATTTTTGATTTTATTCATTACATTAAGCTCACCTAAGTACTTAGGCAAGAGTAGCTTAGTTTCTATTGTATTATTTGATTTAAATTCTCTTCTAATTTCACTAACAATAATATAAAGAATTTTGGCTCTTAATATTCCTAATGATACACATAGCATGTTCATCCTCATGTTTTTCATATGTAGTAGAATGTGTATGCTAGCATTTGAAATGTGTATTAATGTCCCTTCTTCAGGAAAGTAAATTCCTTGATGATTTAGATAAATTTTTGCTTCCATTTGGTATAGCCAAAGTGTTCATAGTGTAACTACATATGGAGATGTGGTAGGTATAAACCAAACCCCTATCTGAAAAACTTTAGGACAAAAATAAATTGGTATTTTTATGTTGCCTCAATAGTGTTTTCCAAATGACCTTATTTTACAAGTATTTTAGGGTAAAACCAAGATGCTAAAAATGCTTTATATGGAAAGTGGTTTTGGTTTATGTAAGATCAATATGGTTACACATAGAATAAGCACCACCCATGTATAATGTGATCATTAAATATTATTGATGTGGATTTTTTTTGGTTTTTTTGAACTTAATTCCTTTGGAGGATCCTCAAATATAAGTTTTTGGTCATCGATAAGATCATGTATCTTATGTTTCAAGGTAAAGCATCTTCTTATATAATGTCTTGGTCCTTGATGATAATCACAATAAGCATTTGCATCACATCCTTTGGGTAGAGGTTGACTAATATCAACCTCTTATGAGGGAGAGATATAAGCTAACACTCTAGTAACCATGGGAATAATAGATCTACAAACTCAGTTAAATGTGTAAATTATCTCCTTGGTGCATTACATAAAACAAGCCAATTAGGCTGCTATGAAACTACATTAACCATTATGGTTATTTATTTTTTACACTCAAGAGGATTTACCTTAAAACTTAGTTTAATTGTGAATTTTTTTCTAGATGTAGATGTAGCTGGTGTGTTTTCTACATACTTGAGCTTATTTAATGGCATGAACTTCATTTCATGGTGTCATACAACATGGCATAATTCATTGAAAGATTTGAAATTATTGAAAACAATGGACTCATGTAAAGGAACAATCAAACTTTTCTTGAATATATATTTCAACTATTTTATACCATAAGAATGATTATTTTGGCTAGCATTGTCTTATATCTCAAGACATATTAATTGATAGGCTCATTGGTTCCTTATTTTTTTTTTATAATTTGGGCATAGGAAACCTTTTTAGAAATTTTAATGGAAAAGTATGGTAATAATTGGTCTACAAGAGGTTTGAATTCTTTGATGGATTGGAGAGTTAAATCATAGAACCACCTCAAAGCATAGTCCTTGAGGCTTATTGGAAACAATTACATCAAAATTTTATAATTGGAAGCATATTCAAGTCATGCCACATGATGTTGTTCAAGATCACCCTTGCCTTCATAAAATGTGAACTTAGGTGAAAGAAATCTAGCTGGAAAGGAGTGTAAACAGATTTAAAGTGAACTAGAGTTATGTAACACATCTTGTGAATCTATGGCATGATGGTATTTTAAATCATTTTATTCAATGTTTTTAATCTTCTCTTATAAGGTATTTATAACTTGAAGGAATTATTGAATTGTAGGCCTAATGGGATTTAGATTATCAAGTTTAGTATTCATCAAAGGGGAGAAAAACATGTTTTGAGATCAATAGGCATTGAAATTGGTATTTGCGTTGAAATAATGGGTAATTATATGATATATGTATCAATAGTAGTTTTAGGGAACAAAGTCTTAAACACATAATTTGTGCCTCCACTAGATATATTTAATTGTAATGTGTTCAATGGGAGGGATGTTTCCACTATAGTTTTGGATTTTGTTGATTCGAGTATATTTTTAATATCTCATTAAGATATTTAGGGTTTTTTCAAATGTGCTCATGAAATAATGCAATTACAGGCACTTGATCATGGTCTATATACTTATTTTCATTTATTTCATGGTTTTCATTATTGTAATATTCTTTTGTGATAACCCTATTAGCATTTTTTCATTGTCAAAATGGGTATAATCATGGTCCAATGTATGATACGTAATAATTAATAGCCATTACAATGTATTGGACCATGAAATAATTAATAGAATTATCCATGGAAAACACGATTGAAAAATATATAACAATTTAGGGATCAATAACATAAAAACCCATAAAACCCTAAGTGACTTAGGGCTTTATGCTCAAATATCAGGTTCATTAAATGTTTAACACTAAAATGGAAAATCTAGGTTGGTGTTATCTAGATTGAATTAAAGGGGTATATAGAAATGAAATTTCATAAGGGTGATAATCAGATCTATAGCATGCCAATTATATGTTAAACTCATATATAAGCATACACTAAATTTATTATGTTGAGATAGTCTAAATATAGAGAGTAAAATTATGATAGATATACAAATGACAAATAAGTGAAGTAATTAGCTTGTTCTAATAATCATGAAATTATGGATCTAGAATAGGATAAAATCAAGCAGGATGTAGATTTTAGAATAATAATCAGATTCTAGATTTAACACTTATGTCTTTTTAGATAGTAAAGTCAGCCTAGGATTGTTACATTGACACTACTATTTGGGTTTAATTCTAGTGACCTATATGGAATACCTATTAAAATAGGATGTGACCACTTGGATGATTTTTGGTTATGCTTTGGCTTCATTTTGGTGCATTCAAATATAAGTCATAAATAGTTGCTACTTTTGAAATGACAAAACCTTAGATTTATATATTTAATGTGACCTTGGGAAAAATGGGTTAGTGAAAATATGGTGTTGAGTTGATGCCAATGACCCAAATATCAATGGATGTTTCCTACATGGCCAATACTCTAAAGAGGTCTTTTTGATGCCTCAATGTGTATCATAGGTGGTTCTTAAGTGTTTAAGAAACACTACTCATTTTTGAATTCATATAATCCAATGCATGAGTTATAGGTTGTTATAATCATGTTATCTTTGGTGGAATAGAGGAAAAATAAGTAGATTATTTCACATATTAATACTAATTGGTGGTTGGGAACCATCATGGATTAATAGTTGATCTTTTATCTTGAAGATGATCTATACTATTTAAAGTGAATTATGCTCAAAACCTAAGTCTAAAGCTAAACTAAGATGAATATTCACAATGGGACTGGTCTAAGGTGAATTGGTAAAAAAAGGGGAGTAAAAATAAGGGTAAGGAAAAAAAGAGAGGTGTTGTTGGTCTCTATTTCAAACATTATGAGAAAGTTCCAATTTCATCTGAACCTACATTTAACCAATATATGACATGAAATAGCATAAGTTCAAATCCTACCACACATTAGGCAAACATCTAAGGATAATATGAAAATATGCAAATAAGAGAAATATTTACTTTAAGAATTTCACCCCTGTAAGTAAATAACATTAGCCTAGATGTAAGAAGAGCAAACATAGTGAAGTAAACCTAAGAAATTTAAACTAATCTAGAATTAACATAAATTGGCAACTCTACATTTAAAGATGCACATCCATAATCTATAAGAACCATTCAAATATAAAGATATGACCAAAAAAATGAGAAAGAAACCATGATAGTAATTCACACAAGCAAATGTGGATAAATTTTGTAGAACTCCTTGCTTTGTATTAATTTGATAAAAAGTTACAAATAGTTTTTGGCTCAAAAATTTTCTCCATTTATAATTGGTAATACCTATTTATATAAACCATTCATGAGGAATGCTGAATATTAATTTCAAATTACCTTTGTAAATGTGTCTAGGATAGTTGTCCTTTTTATTATATTTTAGAATAAATGACTTTTTCTTATATACTGACCTATAGGCAATGTGTTTCATAAATGCACATGCCTTTATAAAGGAATACTATTTTTTTAAATATCATATAATTATAGTTACAAAAGAATATTATTAATCCAACTAATGTTGGGACCCTGGTAATGTTGTAGCCTTTTGTCTTCATTTCAAGATATTCATTATATAGTGTTGCTTATTGATCAGCTGGAGGCTAATAATGGGTCTCATAAATAACTCTTTTCTCAAGTTATTGATATCTTTCCCAACTCTCTCCAAAGCTTGTTTGATGCTTCTATCATCTCCTATCTTCTCATTATATGATAATAGTAGGCCCATAATCTTCTTATTATCAACCCATATCTTTCTTTGGCCTTGGTTTTTTACTTTCTCCATGAATTGAGAAGTTATATGCTTAAACTCATCATTAGTGATAAGGCCCAAAGTACTATGTGAGGTGGGGTCTTTGATTAAGATATCCAATATGTGTAACATCTTATCTTCTCATTTGATGATAATAGTAGGCCCATGATCTTCTTATTATCAACCCATATCTTTCTTTGGCCTTGGTTTTTTACTTTCTCCATCAATTGAGAAGTTATATGCTTAAAATCATCATTAGTGATAAGGCCCAAAGTACTATGTGAGGTGGGGCTTTTGATTAAGCTATCCAATATGTGTAACACCTTATCTTCTAGCTATTTGAGGTCTTTAGAAATTTCCTCCATGTGCTTGGACTAAATACTCAAAACTTTGATTTTTTCCACCAATATAGCCATAGCCATATTTAAATGGGCTAGGCTGACTATCTTGAATTCAAGGACTTGATTCTTGGTCAAGGCTTTGATCAAGTATTTCACTTGATAGCTTGAATATTTCCATTAGCCAACTTGGCCTATAGCCATGGAATTTTGCTTACTTATTTCCTCTTTTTTGTTTTTAATTAGATTTAAGGAATTGAATAAGTCAATCATGGTGTCCTCAGATAGCTTGAATCTATCTTCTTGTATTAACATGATGATAGTCTCTTCTAAATTTTTATGTTGTTGCATCATGCCTTTGATGATAGCCTAAAATTAATAAAATTATGTTTGAGCCAACTTCAATGAGTTTTCTTTGAAGATAGGAACCTCACCAAGCCTTTGTCCTTCCACTGGAGTCAAACCAGTGAATGGTTCCACTTTTTGAAAGGTGAATTCCTCTCTAGAAATCATGGCCTTATTTTTTGTCACTTTTTCCAAGATAGTGGTCTCTTTAATTAAATTGAACCCCAAATAATGATTGAGTCACTTTTGGAGCCAAGGTTTATATTTGTGATCTACCTGATGCCCTTGGGATAACCATTCTTTTCTCCTCTTCCTTTTATAGAGCCATAATCCATGGCTTAAGCTTTTCATGCACAGTGATGTTGACAAACTTTTTTATTACCTAAAGATGGTTTAGAGTAGAAATTTTCTAAAATTAGCCATAGTGGTCATGAATTTTTTCAAATTACTCATTAGTGGTCTGCACTTTAGTTCTCAATTGAGTTTTCTTACACATATGATAATTCAACTCTCTTAGGCTTGATTATGATAAATATAAGGTTGAATTATGGATTTAGTGTATGCTAAGGCTCTTCTAAAGGTCTTATTGGTGCCTTAATGGTGGCAAATAGTTCAAACAATGGGCTTTATGGCATCCCTATGGAATTTTCATGTCACTTTACTCATTAATATTTAAAAATTGACCATTATATTTTGAAAATGCCACCTTGATCTCGCATCATTGGATTTTATTTTGCATAGATTAGTGTGGGCCATTGATCTTGACCTAAAAGATTAAATGACATTGGATGCTTTGTGACATTCCTCATGGTTGTGAAATTTGTCACTACCACATTTGTTCCTACTTCTTTGAATTGTCAAACTCCATCTCACATTGATGAATCCTTTATGACTAAACAAATGCATATCATTGATCTCAATCCATTGTATTAAACCCTTTGCTCTATAGACCATTGATCAGAATATGTACATGAGCCACATATCATTGATCTTTAGAAGATGCTTGAACTTTAATTCATGGTTTTTGGTTGTGCCACTTATCACCTTCATGTTTATCCTTAGGACTCTTGAATTTTCAACCTTCATTACCCATCATTGGATATTGATTGACTAGATCAATGTGCTTCATTGGATCTTGATTTTCAAGGTTGAATGCCATTAGTTGATGAGTGTTCTTTATCCATGAGTGTGACACTTGTTTCCTTCTCTCTATCTTGAGGATCCATTAAAGCTTTGACTTATTACACACCATTGATTCAAATGTGTACACTTGGCCATGTACCATTGATCTTCAGGGACATGTTGAGACTTTAAATTTAGGGATGTGGCTTGACTTCACAACTCTAGTCATACACTATTGGATCAAATACCCTAAGTGAATGTGCATCATTAATTGAGGATCTTAACTTATTGACTTTATCTTGCATTGTCTGTTCAAATCTACCTAAGAAAATGTGTACCATCAATCCTAAAAACAATAAAGAATGTTAAGTCAGGCTCAATAAATATAGAAAACTTAGGTTAATTATTTTAGACTATGGTTTTAAAACATGATAAATGGGACCTTGCACATAATAAAAGACATGGAATAAAGTCTTAGGACAAGGCTTTTATCTTAAGTCTAAAACATAACAAAAGGACCTGATGGTTAGTTAGACCATATGGAAATAAAAAGGACCAATGGGGGATTGAGATATGAAGGGACCAAACATAAAAATTTTAGACTAAGGTTTGGTCATGTTAATAAACACAACTAAACCTTGGGATAAAAATTGAACTAAGTTCATGGCATGATTAATAATTCTCATGTAATTTTTTCCTACCAAAGTTTGAATTTGATTTAAAGGGAATTAAGCTAGGGTAATTTGAATGAGGGTTTCAAGATGATTAAACATGCCTTAAATTTTATTTTCAATAGACCAAAGGTTAGTAAAAGATCAAATTAACATTAAGATATGGAACCCCCAAACATTTCTTATTCCAAATGGACTCCATTAGACTTACAACCTGAAACATAGAGATCCAATGTTAGAAAATTTAGGTGATATGAAACCAGAATCATGAATGAATGTGCTAACCAAACTAGCTATGGGTGATCTTGAAATAAATAATTAATTGCAAACATGGCAAGGTACTCTAATCAAGTGAATTTTTAATTGTAGGGTATAAATTTGCACAATTTGAAACAAGGGTCCCTAATTTTCAAAAATGGGGGTATGTTGATCTCAATAAATGGTAAATTTTAGGGGAAACATATCAGTATGTTAGAATTTAGAGACTCTAGTTCAGACTAATAACTAGTTTATTCATTATATTTGATCAAGTACCATTGAGATCAATGCATGGTTGAAATAAGTCTTTAACATGCAAAATTAGGGTCAAACATCAAGACCTAGTCATGTTGTGTGTGTGATTTGATTCTTCTTACTAAATTTTATGGGATTTGGGGAAATAAATTCCAAATTTCATGACTTTAATCATTAACACTAAATTTTAGCATGTTTGGATATTCATTAAGAACCATGCTTTAGTTTAGGGAAGTCTTGGGTATTACTCTATTGCCAACCAAGAATAAATATCCCTGATAGAGATGCCTTTGAATCCACTCTAGGCCTTGCTATATTGTCATTTGGGCATCCATAGCATCAATAGAGGTTACCAAAATCACCTCTACTTAGAAAACTCTTTGATTTTTCAATAAGCTCTTGTTTTTATAAATTTTTAGATAATTTTGAATTTCAAGCAAAGGTTGGTAACCAAGTTAGCTAGATTTAGGGATTTTGTTAAGTGTTTGATCTTTAGATAATCATGCTTAGATCATCCTTATCCTAGAAAATAATGTTTATTAAGTTCAAACATGACTATATCCTAATAATTCAAGATTTCACCCTACATGTGAAATCCTTATTAATAACAAGATTAGATTAAAAAAATGATCAAAATCCCAAGGAAAAATTATCTTAACCATCATTATTTACTATTTTATATAAACTACAACATTAAGCTCATATTACAATAATCTATGATCAACTAATGTTGAGAAAACATACCTGCATTCCTAAACTCTAGAGTTCATTTTGAGCATATAAATGTATTTTGAGTTGAGGACAATCCAAAAGGACTTATTGAAAGTAAGAAACAAATAACATAAAGTAAACAAACCAAACACAAAGCAATCAAAAAAATAAAAATATACAAACACTATGCATAAATAAGGGACATGAAGGAAAGAAATAGGAAAAAAACTAATCTAAATCCTACCTACACTAAATCTAACTATTCTTATAGTTTACTTCATGAATACTATAGGTGGGAAAATAGAGAAATAGTGCTTGATGTATTTCCCATTAGTTGGCAATGTGAACTTTGCTCCTTGCAAGTCTTTTAGTTTGAAGGTGTTGTCTCCTAATGTTTTTGTAATTTGATATGGGCCAGTCCATAAAGGTGCAAATTTTCCATGTTTACCCTTGAGTTTAGATGCCTTATCTCAAAGAAGGACCAAGTCTCCTTGTATAAATACCTTTATCTTTGATTGCTTGTCAAACCGCTTCTTAATTGTGTTTTGGTGTCTACTAAAATTATAAAAATCCTTCTCTCTTACATCTTCCATTTGTATGATCTCAAGCAATCTTGAACTTGCAAATTCCTAGTCTTCTTCCATATGTTCTTACATGAACATGTATGTTGTAAGCTTGAGTGTGATGGGAAATATAGTTTCTTGAACATATACTAGAAATAATGGTGATGCCTTGAGAGATTACTTGAGTCTTGTTCTATCTTCTCAAAGGGCATACTTAAGTAACTTGTGTCATGTTCTTGGTTAATCATCTATAAAAATTTTTATGGATTTCATCAAGTTCTTATTTGTTGATTCTAACAATCCATTACCTTGAGGATAATGGTTTGATGAGAACTTGAGGAAAATTTTGTTGTCATATGCCCACTCAACCATCTCAATAGATATAAAGGTAGATCCATTATCATAAAAAAGAGATATAGGTGTCCCAAACCTTGTGCATATATTTTATTCTAAAATTTTTATCACCTCTTAAGTCTTGTACTGCTTGGTTGCCACTACTTCAGTCCATCTCATGCAGTAGTCAGTAGCAGTTAGAAAATACTTATGACCATCATATAAATTGGGTTTAATGACCCCCATAAAATCTAGTCCCAATTGGGAAAAGGGTTTATCAATCATCACTAGTTTTAGTGGCATGGCCACCTTGCGTTCTTTAGTGTTGAATACTTGACATGCATGACATTCTCTTACATGCTTGTGAGAATCCTTAAAGATAGTTGGCCAATAATAACTATCCATAAAGATCCTATGGGTTGTTGTCCTTTTAGATGGATGTCTACTTACCATGTTTTCATGGAAAATACTCAAGATCTTAGTTGTCTCTTCCTTGAAAACACACCTTAGGTAAATACCTTAAAATTTTATTCCTATAAAAAACTCCATATTTGATTAGGATATGGGCTTCCTTGAGCCATAAAACTCTCTTTTGATCTCTACTTAATCCTATAGGATAACATCCATTTATTAGTAAATGAACAATAGGATCATACCAATCATTAGGTTGAAAATTTTGTTAGTTTACCTACATAACACTCAATCTGGGATTAGTATTATTAATTACCTAAATTAAACATTAGAATCTTACCAAATTTTTATCTTCATCTCTAAATCATATTCTTGTAGAAAAGACATCTACGTACCTCTCCTTTCTCCAAGTTCACATTGACTAAGCATGATCTTAGTAGTAGGGTCTAGTAATATTGTATGTACCTTATTTGTAAGAATATAATTCCTAAATTTATTCACTACCTTGACCAAATCACATGTTTTCTTGTAAATAAGAGAATAATTCAGCTCAACATTTTTAAAATTAGAACTCATGAAAGGCAATAGGATGATCACATCCATATATCTTCTAATTTAGGATAGCTGCAATTGTATGGTCAAAAGTAAAAGATTAAATATAGAAGTATTTAGTAAAGTCTAGACTTATCAACACAAGGGCTTGTCTAATTGCTTATTTTATTTACTTCAAGGCCTTCTTGGTCTCTTCATTCCAAGTGATCTTAGCATATTTCTTCAACATGTCATTCAAAGGTCTCACTATTTCTGCAAAACCAAAAATAGACTTCCTCACAAAGTTGATCTTCCTAAAGAAAGATTTTAGTTCTTTTTTGCTATTAGGAGGTTATATTTTAGATATGGAATCTATTATATCTAGGTCTATAGAAATCCCCTCCTTAGTTATAACATGTCCCAATATCTTTCCCTTAGTTACACAAAAAAATACTCTTCTTGGGATTGAGGGAGATTCCATACCTTCTGCATCTTTCAAATACTTATTACAAGTGCATGATATGATCTTCTGTATTTATGGAAAAGATAGTTAGGTCATCCATGTATATAATGATGCATTAATATATGAGGCCTTGGAATACATGATCCATTTCTCTTTGAAAGGTTGTACCTACATATATTAATCTAAAGGGAATTTTCTTATAGGAAAAAGTGCCCCACTTAGTAGTAAAGGAAGTTTCATCCTATTTTCCTTGTTAACTAGTACTTGATTATACCCTAAAAATCCATAAAAAAAGACATCATAGCAAAACCAGAAATAATTTGGATTACTTGGTCAAGAGAAGGTAGGGGTAATTATATTTTTTAGATGCTCTATTCAAATTTATAAAGTCAATACACAATATAATTTCACTATTTTTCTTCTTGACTAGTATTAATTTATCTACCCAAATGGAGTGTCTAATGGGAAACTCTATCTTGGTATCTAATAACTTCTTGATATCTTTGTATATCATTGGTTCTAGGATAGGGTTGATAGGCCTTTATTTTTGCCTAAATGGCTTGTAGGCTTCCTTGAGAGGTATGGTGTGAGTTATGACCTTAGAATAAAAGATCTTCAAGTCATAATAGGACCATGATATTACATCCTTATACTTGGTCAGCAAATATTTGGCTCTCTTATTTTTAATTCTTGTGTAGGTTGCATCAATGTTCACTAGCTAAGGTTGACCTTGGGAACCTAGGTCCATTGCATTATATTCCTTCCCATCTACTTTGGGAATATTTATAGTCTTATCTAGTTTATCTAAATCAAATAGTCTCTCTAAGGATATCATTCATTTGGGGATCTTATTATCACTTAGTTGAATGACCTTGTCATCAAACTTTCCTTCAAATTTTTCATCATTAGGGTTATTCTCAGTGAATTCATCAATGATGTGATCCTCAAATACTCCTAAACTCGTCAAGAAGTCTATGATATGTTGATCATCAATAAATACTTGCAAGTGGTTAACATTATCTAGCACTAAGGGATATGGAACTAATTTGATGGTTAGGTTTTGTAACTTGGAAATTTTATTAAGCATAAGGTTGGCTGTAGCTGAAAAAAGTTCATCAACATCCTTGTTTCTTTTTCTATGAATTAACATAATGTTGAAAGCATCAAAACATTCAATTAAGTCCCATAATTTAAATTTATACTTCTTAAAATAAGATAACTTGCATTCATATTTACTTTTGACTTGATTCACTACTAGTTATAAATCACTAAAAACTAATATCCTTGAACTTATGTTTGACTACAAATTGTAATCTAAGAATAAGTGTTTCATACTCTGCAAGATTATTAGTGCATGGGAATTTAAGTTTGTAAAAGGCATTATATTCCTTACAAATGGGATTGATTAATACCACTCCTACTCTAGAACCTAATCTTCATCTAGCACCATCAAAATACAACTTCCATAATCTAGGTATAGCCTGAGGAGTTTTGGAGTTACATACCTTTGTGGTAGCGAGAGTGTAAACACCTAGATTTGAGTTAACCATATTAAAATTCTCATTGGTTGTATTTTAATTGGTGATCATATGCTTCATCTTGGGCCCCATTTTTATTCTAACCTAATTTATAACTCCTTTCTGTGATAACTACATGTGTGAATAGTTAGTAGACATGTAACCATTTATAGATCTGGTCTAGTCCCTACTTAACAACATTCCATAAGCATCAAGGATGTCTACCACTTGGATGTCAATAAATTATTAGATCCTCAGTTTAGAATCTATTTTTATGTGAACATTTAATAATTCACTAATCAATTTAATTCTTGATTTATCTAATTGAGTTACAACTCTATTAGATTTAATTGGAGTCAAACCTAATTGCTCACAAATACCCTTAGGCATAATATTTGTAGATGTACTAGAGTCTAATAAACAATTATTCAAATTCTTACCAAAGATCCTAACTATAATTTGGAAAGGGGGAACATCTACCTTAAATTTTTGAACTATAATGTTAACATGTGCAAACCTCTATGGTTTGCTAAGCTTCTTGAACAAAGATTCCAACAAGTCCCTTTGTTCTATAATCTCAGTCAACACATGCAAAGTAATGTTAGATTTGATCTTTTTCATATCCTCCACTATGTTATATCCAGTCATATTTGAAGAATTATATGTATTAACATTATTTTTAGAGGTAATTCCCTTAGGAGGATCTATATTATTATCTGATGTAATATCAAGAGGGGTGTCAAAATCATTTGGCAGAGTTGAGGTAATCAAAGGTTGCTTTTTCTCCCTATTCCTTAGAGGATAAGTCTTCTTCAAATATTGATAGAAGGCATGCACCTCATTAAGAATATCCTCAGGCTCATTATCTTCTTGGAATGGAAAGTCAAAGGTCTTTACCATTAGGGTTATATCTATAGATTTGGATGGATTGGAAGATCTAGATGTACCTGTAGAATTTTCTCTGTTAGATCCACTTTCAAGAATATTTAATTCATCTTGAAATAACTCGAAAGCATTACAAAATTAAAGATAATCTAAATTGCCATGCTTTGTGGACCCTAAAATATTTAGTTAATGCAACATCATAAATATTAATCTCAGTGTTATTGCTCTTACCTGATGATTCATTATTGTCATTATTACCATTGTGAAATATGTTATTAAGCCTATTGAACCTTTGATATGAGAAAATTCTATTGGAACTTTCCCCAATATTACCAACTTACTTCTACAATTGAAGGAAGTCAGTGCTTAGTTTTTAAACCATCTTTAGGATAGAGTCATTCTCATTATTGGGTGCCTTAGAATTATGAAGCTAAGTATTACTATTGGATATAGGGATTAAATCTCTCTAGTCTTGTATATGATATCCACTTGTAGTTTTCAAGAATCTTAGGTTTTTTCTAGGATGTGCATGACTCAAAGGTAGTTGGTTCAAAATTGGAAGATGATTAAGGTAGGCTTATTTTGATTGGCATTGGGAATGACATTCAGAATAGGTAAATTTAGATTAATGTTGGGGATATTGTATGCCATTTGGCCTTGTGGTTGCATTTGATCATTGATGATCATAGCTTCAGCATAACTAGGGCTAGTTTATTAATGGCATGAGTAGATATTTTAAGAAAAATAGAAGTCATGGGTTCCAAGGCATCATTGTACATCTCTAAATATAAAGCCTCATTAGGCCTATAAGGAACTATGGTTTTGATGAACTTCTTCTAAAATCTAGCATTAAATGATCTTATGGGCTCATTCAAAACTCTTTTAGCTATGGTAAATTGCTAATACAAAATCCAAGGACTAATATGTTTACCAAATTTATCAATAAAGATTTTGTTAAAATCATTCCAGCTAGCTATGTAATTATTTAAAAGGTTAAGAAACCATTCATATGTAGCATCTTTGAAAATGAAAGGAAATAACATGTATGTTACATCTTCATGAACTACATTCAAAAGTCTTAGAGCAGCTTTGAAAATTTTAATGTGTTCTTCAATAGTTATAACACAATTAGGACTAAAAGTGGGAAAATACTTTTGAGGATCATGAGGAAGGTCATGTACCACACCTAGCACATTAATTAAAGAACCACCTAGCTAAGCCATACCTTGATAGGGATTAAACGTAAGAGCACCCTGAATTGGTGAATTTGGTTGATATTTTGAAAGTCTACACTTACCTTTGTCTCACCTAGCTCTCCTATGAACTTCTAATGAAAGAAGGGGAACCCTTTTCTCTGAACATGACCTAGTCCTTATCCTTGGCAATTCTAGCTTGAAAGCTTTGAAATCTACTTGAAATATGATGTGTAAATATTATATTTATAAAGAATAATGATCAAACCTATAAATTAAGAAAATTTTATGCAAATATGTATAAAAAACAATAAAATACATCAATATTTAACTAAATGAGCTCAAAGATATGTCTAAATACGTGATTATGAATGATATTTACATGTCTAAGCTCAAATAAGCTCATATTTGCAAAGGATCTATCAATATTTGATTGAAATAACTATTACTAACCTTAAATGCCTTGGATTCATAGATCTCAAGCTATCTTTACCATAATTACTCAAGGATCTTCAACAAACATCTATCCTTGTCTAAATAAGCATAAAGACTAGTCTAAAACCTTAAGATTAATGATCTTTACAAAAATATGATAAAATAAACACAAATATGTAAATAATACATCAATCTTTGAACATAATTTACCAAAATTATAAATGATGTTGCAAATTTACAAAGATATAATTAGGCCCTCCTAGCACCAACAGAACGTGTATCCCTATTGATGCCTCAATGTGTATCATAGGTGGTTATTAAGTTTTTAAGAAACACTACTCAGTTTTGAATTTACATAATCTAATGCATGAGTTGCAGGTTGTGATAATCTTGTTATCTTTAGTGGAATAGAGGCAGAACAAGAAGATTATTTCACAAATTATTATTAGTTGGTGGTTGGGAGCCAACATGGCTTAATAGTTGATATTTGATGCTGAAGATTATTTATACTATTTAAAGTGAATTATGCTCAAAATCTAAGTTTGAATCTAAACTAAGATGAATATTTACAATGGGACTAGTCTAAGGTGAATTGGTAAAAAAAGGAAGCAAAAGGAAGGGTAAGGTAGAGAAAAGAGGTGTTGTTGGTCTTTATTTAAAACATTATGACAAAGTCCCAATTTCATATGAACCTGCATTTAACCAATGTATGACATGAAATAACATAAGCTCAAATCCTACCACACATTAGGCAAACATCTAAGTATGGTATGAAAATATGCAAATAATAACAATATTTACTTTAAGAATTTCACCCTTGTAAGAAAATATAATTAACCCAAATGCAAGAAGAGAAAAGATAGATAAGTAAACCTAAGAACTTTCAACTAATCAAGCATTAGCATAAATGATCAAATCTAGATTTAAAAATTCACATCGATAATTTACAATAACCATTCAATTCTAAAGATAGGACCAAAAAAATGAGAGAGAAACCATGATAATAATTCACACAATTAAATGTGGACAAACTTTGTAGAACTCCTTGCTTTGTATTAATTGGCTCAAAAGTTACAAATAGTTTTTGGCTCAAAAACTCTCTCCCTTTACAATTGGATATACCTCTTTATATAGACCATTCATGATGCATGTTGGTCAGTAATGTCAAATTACATTTATACATGTGTCTAGGATAGCTATCCTTTTTGTTACATTCTAGAACAAATGACCTTTTCTAATATGCTGACCTATAGGCAATGTGTTTCATAAATGCACGTGCCTTTACAAAGGAATATTCCATTTTAAAATATCATATAATCGTAGTTACAAAAGAATATTCTTAATCTAACTAACTTTGGGACCCTGGTACTATTTTATCCTTCTACCTTCCTTGTAAGATCTTCATTATATAATGTTGCTCATTGATTAGCTAGAGGTCAACAATGGGTCTCATGAACTATTACTTTCCTAGGTTATTGAGATCTTTCCCAAATCTCTCCAAAGATTTTTTGATGCTTCTAGCATCTCCTACATTCTCGTCAAATGACAATAGTAGGCCCATTATCTTATTATCAACCGCTATCTTTCTTTGGCCTTGGTTCCTTACTTTTTGCATGAATTGAGAAGTTATATGCTTAAACTCCTCATCAGTGATAAGACTCAAAGGAATAAGTGAGGTGGGCTCTTTGATTAAGCTATCCAATATGTGTATCATATTATCTTCCTATTATTTGAGGTCCTTGGAAATGTCATTCATCTACTTGGACCAACTACTCAGGGCTTTGATTGTTTCCACCAATATAGACATATCCATATTTAAATGGGCTAGGCTGACTGTCCTAAATTTAGGGACTTGATTCTTGATCAAGGCTTTGATCAAGTATTTCAATTGATAGCTTAAATCTTTCCATTGGAAACTTGGCATGTAGCCATGGAATTTTTCTTACTTATTTCCTCTTGTTTGGTTTTGAATGTCTTTAAGGAATTGAATAAGTCAATCATGGTGTCCTCAAATAGCTTGAATATATCTTCTTATATTGATAAGATGGCAGTTGCTTCTAAATTTTTTGTTGTTTCATCATGCCTTTGATGACATGTTGCAATTAATCAAATTATGTTTAAGTCTAATTCAATGGGTCTTTTTTAAATATAAGAACCTCACCAGGCCTCTATCCTTCCACTAGAGTCAAACTAGTGAATGGTTCCACTTTTTGAAATGTCAATTCCTCTCCAAAAATCATAGATTTATTTTCTATCACTTTTTCCAAGCTATTGGTCTCTTTGATTAAATTGAACCCCCACTGATGATTGAGTCACTTTTGGAACAGGGGCTATTTGTGCTCCCCTTGATGCTCCTAAATCAACCATTCTTTTCTCCTCTTCCTTTTGTAGAGCCAAAATCCATGGTTTAAGATCTTCATGTATAGTGATGTTGACAAACTTTATTATTACCCAAATATGGTATAGAGTAGGGACTTTCTATAAGTTACCATAGTGGTCATGAATTTGTTCAAATTACTCACTAGTGGTCTAAACTTTGGTTCTAGATTGAATTCTTCTTACAAAAATGATAATTTGACTCTCTTAGGCTTGATTATGATAAATACATGTGGAATTAGGGATTTAGCGCATGTTAGGGATCTTTTAAAGGTCTTCTTAGTGCTTTAATGGTGGAATCTAGTTTAAATTGAAAGCTTCATGGCATCCCTATGGCATTTTTGTGGCACTTTTCTTATTAATATTTAAAAAGTGACCTTTGTATTTTGAAACTTCCATCTTGATCTTAAACTATTGGATTCTCTTTTACATAGATCAACATAGACCATTAATCTTGACCTAAAAGATTAAATGCCAATAGTTTCTTTGTGACATTCCTCATGGTTATGAAATTTATTACCATCACATTTATTCATAATTTTTTGAATTATCAACCTCCATCTCAGACTATTGGATTTTTTTTTACTAAGCAAATGAACATCATTGATCTTAATCCATTAGATTAAACCCTTTGATCTATATTATGTTGATTAGAATGTGTACATGAGCTATGTACCATCAATCTTTGGAAGATACTCAAACTTTAATTTTTGGTTCATGGTTATGCCACTTGTCACCTTCATGGTTATCTTCAAGACTCTTGACTTTTCAACCTTCATTACGCATCATCAAATCTTGATTGACTGAATCAATGCACTTTATTTTATCTTGATCTACAAGGTTGAATGCCATTAGTTGATGAAAGTTATTTATCCATAAGTGTGACACTTGTCACCTTCTCACTATCTTGGTACTCCATTGAATATTTGACTTATTACACACCATTGATTGGAATGTGTATGCTTGGACATGTACTGTCAATCTTTAGGGACATGCTTGGACTTTAACTTTGGGGATACAACTTGAATTTATAACTTTGATCATGTATTTTTTGATCAAATAGCCCAAGTGAATGCACATAATTTATTCAGGATCTTGATTTATTAACTTTATCTTACATTGTCTGATCAAATCTGCCTAAGCAAATACATATCATCGATCCTAAAAACAAGAAATAATGTTAAGTCAATCTCAATAAATATAGAAAACTTAGGGTAAATATTTGAAATTATGGTTTTAAAACATGATAAGGGGACCCTACACATAATAAAAGACATGGGATAAAGTCTTAGGATAAGGCTTTTAGCTTAATTGTAAAACATAACAAAAGGACCCAGTGGTTATTTAGACTATATGGAAATAAAAGGGACCAATGGGGCCTCGAGACATGAAGGGACCAAACATAAAAAATTTAGTCTAAGGTTTGGTCATGTTAATAAACATGGTTAAAACTTAGGATAAAAATTGAACTAATTCCATAACATGATTAAATGTTCCCGCATAGATTATTCCCACCTAATTCAAATTTGATTCAAAGGGATTTAAGCTAGGGTAATTTAAGTGAGGGATTTAAGATGATTAAACATGACTTTAATTTGATTTTCAATTGACCAAAGGTTAGTAAAATATCAAATTAACATTAATATATGGAACCTTGAACATTGCTCATTCTAAATGGACTCCAGTATACCTAAAACCTAAAACATAAAGATATAATGTTAGAAAATTTAGGTGATATGAAACTAGAATCATGAATGAATATGCTAACCAAATCAACTATGGGTGATCTTGAAATAAGGAATTAACTAAAAACATGCCAAAGGTACTTTGATCAAGTGAATTTTCATTTTTAAGGTACAAATTTGCACAATTTAAAACAAGGGTCCTTATTTTTTAGAAATGGGGGTATGTTGGCCTCAATAGGGCCTTAGACAATGTAATTCTCCCCTATGTGTTATCTTATGTGTGAATCATATAATGTGTGCAAAGCAAGTACAATAATGACCTAGCTTGTAACTTTGTAAATCAAGATCTTGGGCTACTCCTTTAGTA
>JARHVA010003786.1:1525000-1730000 GCA_037957365.1 Torreya grandis
ATAATTTGTATTACCCTTTCATTTCTCCTACACATTAAAATTTAAAAAAGTTATAATAAACATATGAATAAATAAATAACATTTTTAAAAATTAAATATGCTTTCGTACCTATATTTGTTGCCTCAGTCTCCTTAGAACCTCTACCAATTTTTTTTAATAATACTCACATAATATTAGGCAAGACTAAACTCTTTTTTAATAAAATAAATTGACTACTTTTATGATTAATTGGTTGACATTTGAATTCTAGTTGGAAATTTTATGAAAATAACTTTTTGGCTCACATAAAAATTCTTTTGTAAAGTACATGTAACAAAATAATGAAATTAAAGTAATTTATTAAAAATAAAGATAACATAAAAAATTAAGAAATAAAAATAATTTACGTAAAATAAAAATAAAGGTATGTTAAGATTTTATTTCCTCAAACATATTTCAATATTTTCATATCAGAATAGACATACAATCTCACCTTGGCACTCCCCCACACTTGATACCTATACATGTCTAGTGTTAGAAAAGATGGACAATAAGTGGATAATATATATCCCAAATCAACCCTATATAAAATACCTCTTTAATACTTGTGGGGGTGGTCTCTTGTCATTTAAATTGGCTAGCACGAGATAGATAGCACTATAAGAGGATTGAACAAAAGAGGAAGATTCTCAAATATACCATAAGTTTAAAAACTAATAAAATAAAAAAATCAATAAAGTACATAAAATTGATAAATTATAAAATAAAATTTTAAAAAGGACTACAAATATGTTAAAATAAAATAAAATATTTACCTCCTTGGCTCCCTTAAATCAAACAAAATATGATGGGTCATCTCAAGAAACCGTTTGTAGACCATGAAAGCACCTTAGAGATGTAATACATATCTGAATAATGATGTTTAGCCTTGAGACACATGATGGGTGTGGTACTCCTCTATATCTCATGTGGTGGTTTCACAAACACTATTTCCACCCATACCCCACACTATTCAACATACTTTTAAAAAAATAATTATGATCACAAGGTTGATTATTTTTTCATGCCTAACATATCTAAAAGAGTAATATTTATATCATACATATTTCATAATTTTAAGACACATGAATAAATATAATTTAATAAATATGAAAATTAAATTATGTTATTATTTTCTCTTCTTTCCATACATTCAAAAAAATTGGCACATTTTTCATAAGGTTTCTACTAGTTGTTTTTGGTAGGGTTGTCCTAAAAAAATTATTAATTATTTTTTGTAGGTTATCGTAAATTTTATGATTACTATTTTTTTTATGGTTTAGGGTTTTTAGCTATTATTTTCCCTAGGATTTATTCAATTTATTTTTTTGGGACAAAATTTGCACAAAAAAATAATAGTTTTGTGTGTTATTTTTTGTAGGTTTTCTAGGGTTTATATTTACTATTTTTTCTAGGATTTATGGGTTTTTAATTTAAACCTACTATTTTCCCTGAGGTTTATGTTTGTTTTTTTTGGTAGGGTTTTGTTAATGTTTTGATAGGGTTTCTAACTACTATTTTTTAATTATGTTTCTACTTATTATTTTGTATTAAAAATATTGTAGGGTTTCTTAGTATTTTTTACTATGAAACAAATGTATCTATTCTAGGAAAACCATTTACATATTTGTATTCTTATATCTCTGAGTGTTCTTCCTCTTCCTCCTCCTTATGGGTCATGCATAAATAGTCTCTCCTTCTGTCTCTGAAGTGCTCTTCCTCCTTGTCAATTTTGCATAAATATTATCTCCATAACCTTCTTATTCTTCAATATTATTTTTAATAAGATAGAATATTCCCTTTCTCTTTCCCTCCTCTACATTTAACCCATGACATCATTAATTTTTCTCTCAACCTATCCTTTCTTTATCACACTATCTTTTTTGTTATCTATCCATGCCAAAAAATTGAAAAATTAAAGAGGGGAGGGTATATGGGCCTTTTCATTAAAAAAATAAAAAAATGGGGGAAATGTGACACAAAAGTGGCACGAGTTGTGCCACATTTACACTACTTTGCATAACCTCAAGACTATTTATTTTAAAAATAACCATGTTTAATATACTTTTTATTTTAAAGTAAAGAAAACCTATTCAATAGTTTTTTTTTTTTTATCAAATAAATAAAATTAAATACTATTTTATTCTTATCAATTAATTAAAAACATTGTACATATAATTAATATTATTCAAATAAAAGATGATAAATTAAAATGGCATGAATAAATTAATACGAAATTATATATGTAGATATTTTTAATTTAAATATTTCATAGAAATAAAAAATGGGATACTCGGCCAACTAAGGTGGAGGTGGTTGTATTCATTAATGTTTTTATTTAATTAAATCATCCCATAATTATCTTAGTTTAGGGATAAATTGAAGAAAAGGATCTAAAATATGAAAAGGTGGTGTATGAGATGTTGATGGACACTCTGTAATTGAATGTATTAGGGGAGTTCAAGTGGATGGTTTAACATGTTCATCTATTGTTTTATTATATATTATAAGAGGTTGTGGGAGTGTAGGGGGAGGTTATGGCGTGGGTGATAAAATATGAGTCTACATGATATCTTTGTCACAATGCAAAGACATTGATAATGCACCGTAACACAAAAATTTCTATTTTTATTTTTCAAATTTTAATCATGTTTATCAAATTCATATATAAGTAATTATGAAATTAATTTATAACTATTTAAATGTAAAAACATGAAATAAAATAAATTTTAAATAACATTAAAAATCATAACATCATATTATTTTCAAAATACTATAAAAAAATAGATGGTCTTTTACTTATTATGGATTAGTGCATGATCTAAATAGAGTAAAACCAGGGCTAATTTTGATTCTGTAAAGTGTAACAATAATAACCTACTTTGAATTGGAATTGAAACAGATAGATATTACACTTAGATAATTATAAATTGACAAAGCAAGAGAGCCATATGAACTTATATGTTTTTGATATATTTTCACTCAAAATAATTGTCACTAATTCTAAAAATGATCTATGTATGATGTGTCACTTCTAAGATTATAAATTAGTCAAAACCTTGCTTGGAAGCCGTTAATAAATTAGGACACCTAATATAGCTAGTATCATCTTGGATCTACTAATAGTGTCACTGTATGTTTTGAAATTATATAACTCAAACCATTATTCATGTATCTATGGATGTTCCTTATGCATACATTCACCTTTGGTCCTTTACATTGGTATATATTTTACTTTTCCTTTCATCCAAACCCTATTTATTTAGATTAAGGTAAGCCCAATTTTAACTGGTGTGGAACCCAAATTGAACACAAAGGGAAGCCTAGGTTTCCCATCAAAAGAGATAAAAATAAGGTTGGAAAAATAACATCAAATAATATCAAGGGATCAACATGACCAACCAAAAGAGGACACAACAATAACGAGACAAAAAATACCTAAGGAAAATCATAAGGAAAGATAAATACCAATGAGGAAAAAGAGACCACTCAAGCCAAAAGAATATAGGGAAATATTGAATACCTTCAAGGGGGATCTTCCTCACTTTCCCTAAGGTCTTAAAACCTAGTTCATACTTTCCTACCAATTCAAGTACTTTAGATATAGATAGGGAGGGGTGATTGTAGGTTGTGGTATAGAAGAACTGGTCACTCCTAAATGACACCTAGTAGAGCATAGAATTAGAAGGTCCTCTAGGTCTTCCAAATATTTATTACAAAGTGTGATGGAAGTAGAAACTAGGCCATCCTTAGCCACCAAGCCAATTATAGGAAATTTCATTAATTTATTTTCTCATTACCTTGAGCTCAAGGGATTTATTATTGAGACCAATCTCAATAGAATGTAACCTTTGTTTAGGAAAAATAGTCACTGCCACAACTATAGTATCTTGGTCAGGGGCATCCAAGGTTTTTGAGCCAAGGCTAAGAGTTACACAATGGGTTCATCTAGTGCCTAGGTCCTAGTTTCTATTTCCTCTAACTCCTTTGACTCCTTGGATTATAGAATTATCTTCTTCCTTAGCTATCCATATTTAGTTTTGGTAACCATTAAAGCCTCAATAATTGACATTAATCCCTTAGAACATTTCTTAGCCTTTTCTGTAATTGAGCTAGAGCCTAAAGTTAGTGATATCAAAGAGTAAGAAAATAAGATATTGGTGTGAAATAAATACCTTATTGTTACCCTAAATTTTTTTAATAAAGTCCTCAAGGGATAATAGTAGGAAGAATGGAAGGCTAGTTTTATAAACATCCTTGAAGTGATTTAGCAACATGAAATGGTGAAACTGAACCAAGTTGAATTTGGAGTAAAAAGTGAGATATAACATTACATTTATGCGTACTTCAGGGCAAGCTTATAGAAGATCAATACATGTAAAGATTTTGGTGACATTTTTTACTTTCTTAGGAAAATTGAAGAATTTAGAGACCCATTTGTATTTTATTCTATCTTTATAATATTTTAGGTTATGGACCACAAGTATCATAAATTTAACAATGGAAAATTCATATACATCCATTCTCATGTTTCTCATGATTACCAATTTTTCCTTCCATGTTGTGGTGGACTCCATAAATAAGATAGGATCATTACCAATAATATTTAAAATGAATTGGGTTAGTCCTCAACTTTTGAGAATGCCCCACATTAGAGGATTATTGTTTTTAACTTTTTATCAGGACTTGGGCTCAATCCTCCCTGTTCCCAATTTGATTTTGACCCCCTCATGAGAGTCATGATTATAACTAATATCTTTTCCTTTTTTAGTCCCCCAAGATTCTTCAAAATAATCCATAAGAGCAGAGGTAGAAAGGACACAAAACCAAACAACACACATAGAGAAAGGTGGGAAAAGTGATGAGAAGGCAAGATGTGAACAACATTTAACCCAAAGTGAAAGAGGTAGAAATAAATGCATAATAATGAAATTAATCATGTCTAGAACAAAAATTGGAAATAAAAATTGAGTAAGGGAGGTAATGGTAACAAGGTGAGGGTCATCCAACTAAGGAGAGGGATGCCACATCATACGAAGTCATGGGATGATAAGATGATGGTAGAAGTACCAAAAGGGAGAGAGAGAAAAGGATAATTAAAGGAAAATATGGTAATAAGAGTGAACAAATATAATCTAAAAAAAGTCGATATATGTCATACAATGATCTAGGATATAAAATAATAAAAATATCCAATAAAATGATCAGAACAACTAGCCTACCACTGTTAAATTCAAACATAAGAAGAAACCAGTGAAAATAAGAAAGAGGAGGATCCAAAATGGGAAAGAGGGGGGGAAAACTTTCCCAAACAATGGAAAAAACAAAATATATCCAAAAGAGAGAGTCCACACAAATTCTAAATTATGAAAACACATAAGAGCCCAAGTACCCATCTAGATCAGGATCTGAGCCAAAGCATAGACTTCCACATGAGAAGATGAAAAATTAAAACCCATTATGGATTAGTTAATTTCCTTTCCAAAAGGGTACTTTGAGTTCCCTTCATGATTTAAAATTTTATCTCTTGCACCTAATTTATGTGAACAAACAACCTCCCTCATTACTTCTTTTCATTTTTATAGTCAACTTTACCCTTACCCTATGAAAGCTTCTTATGTAGGAACTAGGATCCTGGTAATGGAGAATTATCTCATTCCTCCTTTTGTTACATAGACTCTTTAGAAGCCTTAGTGGATGAGTAATGGTAGGTAAGGTCCTTATAGTGAGATATATTAACATATAATAGATCCTTGAGGGATATTAATAGATCACCATCTTCATGAGCCATAGAATTAGGACTAAATTTACCCCTTATCTCAGAATGGGAAAGGGATCCTTCGATTGTAGATGGGGTAGGGACTAGTTCCATTATGGAAATTTTTGTTAGAACAAATGGTTTATAATTTAGGTAATTACCATTATAATTTGATTCCTCTTTTTGTTTGGTAGAAACAAGCTACCTTAAACCTCCATTAGCCAAATTGTTAGGGTCTCATTGAATAACCATCGATTCCACATGAGGTTGCAATTGAATATTATCCTCATGTCATTGAGTCAAATTAGATTATAAAAATGGAGAGTGATGATATAGTTTATCATTATCCTTAACATGTGGTTTCAACCCAAAATCCAATAAATAAAAATCCTTACAATCTACAATATTCTTATTAACTAAGGAAATCAATGAAGGCTCCAAGGATTTCTCATTGTTGGGGGGTGTTTAATGTTTGGAAAAATCCTCCCAAAATTTTCAATTTAGGATAAATAATCATAAGGTCCTAAGAATCCATCCACATTAAAATATTTTCTCCATAATCTATCCTTCAGCCTTAACATAATAGTCTTCAAGATTGGTTTGGATAAGGAGACCAAAAACTTGAACCTAGCCTCAAAAAGTCTTTTCCTAGACTAAATGGCTAGGTAAATATATAATGGGAAGCTAAAGTCCCTATTTATCCATAAAATTACCTCTTCATGTCAAAACTCAAGTGGGAGTTCTAGAAGATAAATCTAAATAATAAAGTCATCATTAAAATCCTCTTCTTGATAGAGACCCAAACTTCATTTGAAGATTGAGAAAAAGTTTTTGCCCATGAATCTAAATCCTTCTCTAATAATTATTGACAAGTATTATTTTTTGGTGAAGGTGATGATGAAATGATTTATATAAATTATATTAGTTTCCATAGTGTACCTAGGCCTCCAATTTTTGATTGACTAAGTTCCTAAATATTTTGATGTTAGGGCAGAGCCCTTTGGATTTAACTAAAAAAGGGTGATCCAATTGATCCTCTACCATCTCCAAAAATAAATTAGGAATAAAAAGGTATATCCCATATTATTAATCAAAGGGGATCAACATCATATCCATGTAAATTTGAAATATATGAGTTTGGTTGTGTTGTTTTCTCTTAATCAAAAACATCTTAACACTAGTTATTTTGACCACAAGTTTACATGAAAAATGGGTTATTATTTTGGGTTGGACAGCCCAAAATACTCCATAATAAATGGTTGATAATTTAATAAATTCCAATACTTTTAACAGGGACCAAATTATATGAATTTTTCCCACATGTGTGTGTTCATACATGCACATATGTGGGCATGTACGCATGTAACATCATCATAAATATAGAGTGAAATGCAATGTTTGTATTTTAAAACTTTTCACCATGTAAATTTGAATTTAATTTGTAATATACTTTTATTTATGGATGTTCCATTAAGGCTTATTTATTTATGATTGCTTTTGTGATAATTACTGAAGAAAGTGCTAGTAGATTTCTCAAGTAGTGATCAATTAATTTCCACATTACCAAGTGAGTAATAACCTTAGGATTATTTTGTATTTATATAAATTTTGATATTTACTTACATAAATGAATCATGAAATATGTCTAGGTTAAACTATTATATATTTCCTAATATAAAAAATATCCATTGGATATTCTTAGACACTACTGAAAAAGGCATATACCTGTGGTAATCACAACCATCCAAACATTACCAACATTATCCTAGGAGTGAAAATAATTTATTTTATATATGTAAAATGTATATTTAGGATTATAGAGTGTTATTTTACAAATTAAATTGATCATTAATAACTTTATCTAGTGAATAACGTTAGCAAAGATAACATGTGGGTAGATATATAGAGCGAAGTGTGCAAAAGATTTAAATGTGTATATAATGTCCAAGTATGTAAAAGTTGATGTTTTTGAAGTATCTAATACAAAATTTAGATTTTTTTCAAAATTTGGTTTTATTAAACCAATGTATGCATCAATAATCATTGTTAGCTACATTTTTTATCAAAATTTATAGTGTTTCTCTCCATTTAAATTGATATGAAATAACAAGTTCTTCACTAGGACTTATATTTAAAATTTATTTTTACCATGGATAATGATGTAAAATATAGATGTGTCATCCTCTCTTTCATTAACACACTCTATGTATTGAAACTTGAGAGATGCATGATGTGTACACCCATGTGCACTATTGATGAAACCATCAATATTTTAAATGCATAAGGATGCACATCAATGTATGTATGATCATGAATACATCACATTTAATTAGGTTATATATAAATATTATCTTCCATTTCATTTGAATTAGATTACATTCCATAAGTTTACATACCAAAATTTTATCTCACCACATAAATATAGTCTACATAATTGTAGATTTGGCCATAAAAAGGTGATAACGAAATACCTAATCAATGTTGAGTATTAGACCCAGTATTAATTTTTATTAATTTTAAAAGTCTAAGACTTGAATTAGGGATATTTTACAACCATATCATATAAGTACACCTTGAAAATTTAAGTACCACAAAATGTGCTAGGAGTAGTTAATGAATTGACCATGCCCCATATTTTTTCTAATTGGGGTAATTAAATTTATATTTCTACAACACCTCATTATGAAGTTATAAATAATATTTGAACTCTTACTCATAAATTTTAATCTTAAACTTCTCATTATTTACACATAATTCATTAAGTTTTTTTACATCCTACTATTTAACCTTGCACTAGTGTAACCACTTTGGACCTCTTCCTCTTCAACACATTTTCCAATCTTTTGTTGTCGTCATACTATCTATATATTCATATGTATATTATAATGTTGGTGAATACAAAAAAAATCTAGAGCTTAATTTATAGCTTGACATTTTTGTAACAATATTTATTCTACCTAATAATAATAATAATATATTATTATTATTATTATTATTATTATTATTATTATTATTATTATTATTATTATTATTATTATTATTATTATTAACAACATTATAATTAGGGGAAAAATTTAAGAAAAAAAATTATATCAAATAGAAAACATAAAATTTCACTAACTTTTATAATTTTCTTAATTTCCTCTATTTATCTAATTTTACATATTTTCATTATTTTCATCATGTTTGGCCTAAATTTACTGCAATTTATGATTATTTTTGTAATTTTCATAATTTGGAATAATTACCCCAATTTCTATAATTTTTCCTATTTGTTACTAATTTCCCTAATTTTGTAAGTTTAGCATAATTTTGTCAAGTTTGGCCTAATTTTATGAAGGTTGGGAAAATTTTACTCTAATTTCATTAATATCCCATAATTTCACTAATCTAATTAATTTCCCCTAATTTTCTTAATCTATCTAATCTTCCCTATTTGTTATTCATTTTGTAAGTTTGGCCTAATTCTACCTTAATTTACTATAATTTATACTATTTGGTATAATTCCACATTTTTTTATTTCCCCTATTTATCATTAATTTTTATAATTTAATATTTTTGGCATGATTTCATCAAGTTTGGCCTAATTTTACTAACTTTGGCCAAACTTTACTGTAATTTCCTTAATTTCCCCAAGTTTCACTATTTTTTACAATTTTTCCTAATTTCTCCTATTTTCACTATTTGTCACTAATTTCAGTAAGGTTAGACTAATTTTGATTTATTTTACCATAATTTACTCCAATTTCCCTCATTTAAACATAATTATCCCTATTTTTATAATTTCTTTATTTCTCACTAATTTCCTTATTTTCATAAGTTTGACATAATTTTGTCAGGTTTGGCATAATTATAATCCATTTTTCATAATTTTTCCAAGTTTCACTAAGTTATATAATTTTAACTAATTTACTCAATTTTTATAATTTTCATTATTTATCACTATTTAATTTCCAAAGTTTGGCATAATTACGCTAATTTGTTTAATAATTATTGTTTGTCATTAATTTACATAATTTCATAAATTTGGCACAATTTCATCAATTTTGGATAAATTTTATTCTAATTTCCACGTCTCACTATTGTATGTAATTTTTTCTATTTTTTCTAATTTCTATTATTTTTCCTATTTTTCACTGATTTCATTAAGTTTAGCCTAGTTTTATTCTAATTTAATCCTAATTTACTCTAATTTTCCTAATTTATAAAATTTGGTATACTTTTCCTATTTTTTTTATAGTTTCCTCTACTTGTCATTGATTACCCTAATTTCATAAGTTTTGCATAATTTCAACAAGTTTGGCAAAATATTATTTTAATTTCCATAATTTCCCAAGTTTCACAATTTCCTATAATTTTATCTAATTTCCCCAATTTTTCTAATTTTCCTTATTTGTCAATAATTTCAAGTATAGCCTAACTTTAATGTAATTTTATCTTAATTTTCTCTAATTTACATAATTTGGCATTATTATCCCAATTTCTCTAATTTCACTTAGTTTTCACTAATTTTTGTAATTCCATAAGTTTGGTATACTTTTAACAATTTTGGCCTAATTTTGCTAAATTTGGTCAAATTTTACTCTAATCTGCCCAAGTTTCACTTTTTTATTTTAATTTCCCATATTTTCACTAATTTCCAAAAAAATTTAAACTTGGCCTAACTATACTCTAATTTCTCCCTTTTCCTGACATTTTCACTAATTTTTTTTTGAACATGCCACCGATTTTTCTAATTTAACCCAATTGCCTAAAATTTTACACTTATATTCAAAATGTAAATCTAATTTCCCTAATTTTACCATGCCTTTCATTAAATAATGAAATTCCTATATTTCACTTATTTAAACTAATGTGTGCTTAATAAGATATATTACACAAAATATTGTATTTCATCCTCTAAATTAGTAATTTAGTAATATGTAACTAAAATAAAATAAAAAGGAAACAATAAACTTACCTTCTTTTCCATGAAAAATGGCACGCTATTAATCTATTTTTTTCACACTTTTTTCTTTTCTTCCTCTCCAACATAGAAAAAGACACTTATGCAATGAAAATGACACTTGCATAGGGTTATATAAGATCTTAACACACACCAAACCAAAAAAATGATGATTCAAAGGTGGCATATATGTATTTTAATTTGCATCATTATTTTGTGCCTCTGTGCATCATAATTTCCATTAACAAAAAGAAAACAAAAATCACAAAAGGACACAAAATTGCACTTCATGTAACACTAGTATTAACATAAATTTTTTATTGAACTTGATATTTAGAGCCACTATAGGTAGAGGTATTAGTCCCATATTTAAGCATGTTATCCTCTAAAATTTTGATCTCGTAAGTGAAGCATATGAGAAATGATGTAGAAATATAGATATGTGTTACACATGACTTTGTATTTGATAGGATGAAAGATGTTGCTATAGAAAAAAACTATAACTCACTATCAAGTAGTTGGTGAGACATATTCATAAGCATAGTTTTTAATTTAAGCACACACTCACTAGTAGGATAATTAGGCCCTTATTTAAGTTACACATGCTATGAAAATGTGAACTTTTAGATAATGTTGTTAGAAAAATAGATAATAAAGTATTAAAAAGAATTGAATCCAAATTTTAGGGCATAAAACTAATCTGAGGAATAATTCTTAAGACTTATAGGAAATATTTTAATTAATAATCAGTCATTTTTCAAAAAATCAAAACATGAAGCATAGAAATATTTAATATGATTTGAAGGATTGCCCTTACTATTGAATACTTTAAATTTATGTATATTAAAACTAGAAGGCAAAGTGTAAATAAGGACATCATGAGCCAATATATTGTGTAATATCTCATGAGAAGTGTGTTGTGGCCAACATGCCCCCTTTTATTTGAAATGGGGGTCCCCTCTAAAAATCACATGAATCAGAGCTTTAGAGTCGTTTATTTTTTTCTTGTCGGTGACGTCTACTTCAATATTCAAAATATATATCAACCTAATTTATTCAAGTGGTAACATGCCTCTTTTAAATTCTTATAACTAAGTAGTATTTTTTATTTTTATAAATAATGGTGATAATGTTGTGGGTTAATTTTCACTTGAATCTCTTGGAGTCTAATTCCCTTCTTGGGATAACAAATGTTTTCCTTTTGTGGCAAAATGAGATATTTGTATTTGACACGTAAGCTTTAATGTATAGTATTCCTTTTTATTACTTAGTCATTTTGTGAATTTCATAAAGCTTGACCAAATAAGAAGGTGCCACATCATTTGGAGTAAAAAAGGCTAGTCCTTGGACCTTTCAAATATGTCAAATCCTGAGAGAGATCATTTGAATAGGAAGCCACCATACCATTAGGAAACACAAAATCTAGTCCCATGGACCTATCAAAGATGTCAAAACCCAAATGAGCCTCATTAAATAAGAAGTGCCATGTCATCAAGAGTTAGAGAAACTTGTCCCTTATACCTATCATAGATGTCAAAGCTTAGGAGAGCCCAACTAAATAAGAAGGCACCACATCATCAAGAGTTAGAGTAGTTAGTCCCCTAGACCTATTAGAGATGTTAGAGCTTGAGAGAGTCCATCTGAATTGGAAGATATCATGTCATCTACTGTGAAGATGAACTAGTTGCCACTTGTGACATGGTAATCTCAAAATGAAGTACAAATAAGACTCTAAGGCCAACTAAGGTGTGTCATGTGTCCTAAATTGAAACATTACCAAGCTTAGGGGAATGACATGGAGTATATAACCATGCCTAGGTACTAACTATTAATGGGAGAACCAATAAATGGATGACATGTGCAAAAAATTAAGATTTAGCTAAGGGGATTCTATGAGATGTGACTACATGCCTACCATGCACTAGGTATTATTCTAGTGGTAAGTTAGACCTGATTGGATAGTTTTGAAAACATCCCATTACCATTAATATATCCAACTGGGAGTGAAGGATGGGATCCAAATTTAATTCTAGTTTTAGAATTAAAGGGGTAAAATCTAGCCACCAACTCAAATTCAAATTCATAGCAAGTGAGCCACCAAATGCCATTAATGTAGTAGTATATGCATGTACTTATAAAGCCTAAGGGAGGCCCATTAACAGTTACCATTTCTACTTAGAATAAATCTCAAACTCCTTGCTTTCAAAGTTATATATAACCCTTATATCTGATGCCTTTAAAGCCCAAAGCTTCCTAATTCCCCCTCTATCCTACTCTAATGGATGCTACATCTTCAAATATAAAATTTGAGCTTGAGTAGAAATACACTACCACCCCTATTGGTTTAACCAAGTATAAACACTACAATGACATATTTAAGGTAATTTAGTAGGTCCATAAGGATTCTACCAATGCTGATGACCAACCAAGTATGAGGATGCCCTTTAGTCCTATAAGAATTGAAAACTCCATAGAGCCATAACCAAACTAGAGTTTTTTCATTATACTAACCTATTAGGCAACATCCTCTACAAGGATATCCACACTCATGATGCTATTAACTACTGGGTGTGCTCACCCAAATTTGGTAATAGATTGCTGACATATTTAGGAATACCTTCAAGGTATACTACTCCCTACTAGAATGCTACTTATCTTATGATGTAGTGGTAGTGTCATCCTAGATAGATACCTAGATCTATGATGTCCTCTATGACTAGGTTGACAACCTTGATTCTAAGTGGGTCAATAAAGATAAAATTAGTTATTACATGGTTAAAATGTTTTGGGAGGAGGTCAGAGTAGGCATGATATTACTAAATTGGTTATTCAGGGACCCAAATTACCAATATGTCAATGATTTTTGGGTGCCCTTCTTTTATATTATTTTGGCATGTTCAGACATCTCAGATATCAGAGGTTTGATCAAATTCAAATTAGTCCATGACATTATAAGATGCCTAAACTAGAGGTAATTTCTACATGATAAGCTTCCTACTAGATGTAATCTATAGGATGATCTTGTTCAAACTTTTAGCCTTTTTTACATGGGTTCCCAAGGGCTTGACCATCCATGTGGTATTTTATAATTTGTATTACCATCAGTTCTACAAACATGTCTACAATGTCTATGACTACTTCTACCCAATAGTGTATTAGGTGATAATTAAAGCTTTGATGTCCTAGTTTTCAAAGGTACTTTGGGAAACCATCACAACCATCATGTATTACTAGTTATAAAAATACAACATAGTGAACCAAGTAATGGTCTTCCTCCAAGACCCCCTCTACTTTTTTTATTGTATCCCTAATTACTTATCAAAATAAGATATCCCCTAAACTAGTGAAATACATCTTAGGCTTCTACATATAACATCATCATAAGGTATGCGTACATATCCTAATCACATTACAACACCACATCTATAGTAACTTCCATTCAATACAAAATATGGTAGCTAAGCAAGACTCCTTTGCTCTAAAAAAATTAAATATTTGGTATTGGGACCTTAAGGGGGTGACTCAAGCCAATTTGGTGATATACTCATCTTAGCTCAACATTAACTATGACCATAAAGTTGAAGATGATAGTGAGATCTATTTAAATACCACTCATGACCAAGAGGTGTTATCCTAGATAGAAACAAAGAAAAAGAAAGGGAAGAAGGAAAAAATAAGCCCCTCTATATATCCTCTAAATCATACTTGGTTTATGGAGGACCTAATTCTAACATCTCTAACCATCTCCTTAAGAATTTTATAGGGTGTCTTACTAGCTTCTCCTCCTTGAGATCCAACCCTAGCTCCATCTCTAATTCAACCAAAACCTCTAGCTCTTCATGATCCATCTCCACCTTTGCCTCATCTAGTTACTCCTCAAACTCTACCTCAACCTCCTCTGATAGCACTAATAACTAGGCCATGACAAAATTGATCCTAGACTACATGACACAAGGAAGCCCAAGCATAACATGCTTAACCATCATCATCATAGGCCCTAAGATTTAATGTGATCAATAGCTCAAGAGTGAGCCTAGAAAGAGGCACTGATTAGGTACCCATTTAGGATACCCTATCCACTCCTCCATCTCTTCCCATTTCCCTTACACCTCTCACTCCCACATCATTTTGACTCCTAGTTTAAACACCCATTAGTTTTCCTCCATCCTAAGTAGTGCCTCCTCTATTTCCCATTGTTCCCTCTCCATTTTCACCCAAGTACCCTTGGCCTTGGTCCTTATGATCATTTTCACTTCCTCATTCACTTCCACTCCTCCCATCACACAACATGGAGTCATCATTATGCCACCCTTGGGTATGCCTCTAGTAATAGGCATGACTATAACCTTCAAGAGCATACCACTTCCAATAGGTACCATCCCTATCCCCACTATAGTTAGTGTGGTTCTCCCCTCTATATATCCAAGTCCTCTTCCATCATACCATATGAACCATATCATCTTGATTGGACCATATACTGAAGTACTTGGATCTGACTCACGAAAGAGGAAAAAAAAGAAAAAAAAAGTGACCCATACTATGGATCTAGATTAAAGGCCATTAGTTCTAATTACACCTCATAGGTAGGTCTTAATGATGATTTTTACCCTATTATTAGCCTAATTATTGCATCCTCAACTCCTTCTCTCTTACCTAAGGCCCCATGGGATTCACCTTCAATCAGATTATCTCTTACCTATTATTCCATGAACGATTCTCAAGGGCAATTCCACATTAGGTGAACCTCACTCAGGAACAATGGTGGGTATAAATTCTCCCTTAGGACTCTCATTTTACTCTCCCTCCTTTCACTCCCATGACCCCTCCACCTCTACTCCTTTCCTAATTCACTCTTTCCACTTAATCCATCTCTCCTCCACCTCATCCTCTACCATTCACCATCATTTTAGCCATACCTCCTACACCATCCATAACCCAAAGAATGGTCATGGGGGCACATGCACCATAGATGGATATACAAGGTGACCTAGACATAAAATGTATTTTTGATAGAGCCTCTAATATCATGAAGAGGATGCTTACTCATATATTTTTCTAGGAGGGTAATGTAGTGACATGGTATACCCAATAGGATATATTTTCTCTTACCAAGGTGAGGACTACCACTAGAGAAGAGAAGATGGCTAAGGACCCATGGTTCATCCTCTATGCTACCCATGCCATGTTTGAAGAATATCCTTAAGGCCCAAGTTAAAAACACATTCCTAGTTAGATTAATCAGGTAGGTCAAGGACACCCTCCCTCTAATTTTATAAATCCTTGGGAAAGTAGTAGAAACTCAGTTTGAGAATAACTCACTCATATAATGGGAATAGGCTTACATGGGGAGGATCATAGAGATTGATGAGAAGTACTAAAATATGTATGTGGTTATCACTAAGTTAATGTTTTTAGAGCTTAAATTAATGTCAACCTCAGTATTGGATTTATATGAAACTTATGCTAGGAACATGAGAGAAATAATGGAGGAATGGTTAGCCTTAGTCCACATTGTAATAAGACCTTTGAAAGAGGGAAAGAAGAAGATATTAACTTGCTTCAAAGAGATTAATATCTTTGTGCTATTCCACCTATATGGAACCTTGCTCGACCAAATGGAGTTTGGGGTCTACTTAGGTCAATTCAACTAGGTTATGAGGGAAAAGGTGGAGAAGGAAAAATAAGAAGGAGCCCATGTAGTGTTAGACCTATAAAATCAGTCTAATATGAGCATCAACCAAGTCTTTAAAGTCCAAGCCTCAATGTAATTGTATATATGAATCTCTTGGAGACTAGCAGCTCAAGATGAAGTGATCTTTAGGAATCCTCCAATGAACTTGGACAATCTAGACAAGGAGTTTGACCTTGTGGTAGTCACATTAGAAGTTGGGAGTGCTTAGTTAAATTAGCTAGGATTCAATCCCTCTTATCTACCTTCATGTCTTAACTAGTGGTCGCATGTCGATCTATTACAGGTTTGTAGGGATTTTTTTTGGTTCAAATTTCTAAATATAGTTCAATGACCATTACATTGATCTCATTTTAGACCTAGAGGCTTCCCTTCTTAGCCTTACCCTTCCCTCTCTTTTTTGTTTATTTATTAGAATTAAAATTCCCCCTTTTCCCTTATGTTTATAAAAAATAATTCTAACACTCAAGTATTCATAACTATCCTTAACCTATGTGAAGTACATCGCATTGAATTTTTGGTGGTAATAGTGCATCTATTAGAGACTATTCATGTATATTCCATTTTTTAATTCCAATACCTATAGCCATGCCCTATGCTAACCTTAGAAAAATCCTAAAATAGAGGATGAAAGTATATAGTTGTCCCCACCTTCCCCTTTTCAAAGAATGCCCAATACCATGGGCATCTCATGGTAAGGACTAGATTGGAGTTAACAATAGTTAGTACTAGAAGGAGGGCATTGAGATACTTCATGATTATTTTGATTTTAGTTCATTTAATGAATATGTTGGGTTTGATTTACTAGTAATAACATGTTAACTATTGTGTGATTGTGAATCATCCTCGAGACTAGTTTACTAGTTACCAGGGCTAGGTCCCATAGAGGTATATTGGTGATTTCCCACCTACCTTTCCATAGTAAACCCATTTAAAATACACCTATACTTAACATGATTAAAATAAGCTTCTCTTTGAAAAATATTCTAAATGTTTAACCCAAGATGGCCTAGTTAGCTAGCTCAACTATTAATGTCTTGGGATTCCTTTATGATCTACCCAAGAATATTGAGAGGTATCTTCCTCATTTCACCCCTAGTGTGGGAAAAACCACATATGAACATGTAACCTCATATAAAACAACCTTGAGACTATTTAATGTTGAACATGAGGATCTGGCATGTAAGATCTTCCCTTTTACCCTAATGTACTTTTCCTATGACTGGTTCCTAAAACTTCTTAAAGACTCTATACTAAGTTGGGACCATTTTAGTTTTTCTTTCCTCACCTAATTTGGATAAGTAATAGACCCCAATTTCCTATACAAGTAGTTTTATTATATCAAAATAGATCCCAATAATCCCATTATAAATTTCAATGCAAGGTTCCAAAAGATATATCATTCGGGTAACTGTGCTTTACCAACCCAACCCTCAACTAGCCCTTGAAATGTATAAGAATATTCTAGATCCTTGGATGTTCATGTTCCTAAGAAGGGGTGAAGCTATAAAAAACCTATCCTTAGCATATGTAGGGCCATAAAAGTTGATAGGAAACTAAATACCTAGAGACACACCATGACCCCCACTCCTAGCATACTACCACAAATGCCTGCATTGAAATTATTACCTGACATTATCCAAAATGTACCTATGCCTCAGTCACTCCCTATAATGCATCAACTCCCACTTAGTCATCCCACTTCAAACTAATAATTGGGTTTTATAAACATATGGAATCCATATTTGATTCCCTATAATCAACATTACGTGACATTATCTATAACTAATAATGCCCAAGACATACCTCAAGAGTTCACTAAAGTTGAGCTAGATGCCATTCAGTGGATGGTACAAAAGCTTAGTAATGACTTCCTAGGGATATAGAGATAGATGAGAAACTCTAATTAAAAAATATACAACAAAATTTTCATGTATCAAATATAAAATGGGAGCTACAACCACCCTCATAACCCCCCATAACCTTCACCCAATAATCTCCCTAAGATAAATATCTTTGAGATATCCTTACCCAACAGGTGTTGAGTATATAACCCAATAACACATAGAGAAATAGACTAAATAGAGTTTAATTATACTTTCAATCTCTTCCAAAATTAAATTTAATAATGTGAGGTAGTACCCAATCATCTATAATCCTCTAATTTGGGTAAATCTCTTAGTACTATTATGGTGTTGGAAATCATAGATATCCATAGCCAAGAAGAAAATTAGCTAGATGAAGGTATAAATGAGGTGAATGTTTTTTATTATTTCCAAATTATAAATTATGACCTTATGTGTAGGAAATAATAATATCCCCTTACTACCTTGACCCCCTGAAATAATGATGAAACCCCACCAAACCAAAACTCTAGGAATGATCCTCCAGATCCAAGACCTTAAGAGCCTAAGGAACCTATGTAAACCTCACCAGACCAAATAAAATAGGGTTAAAACATAGTCAAGGATATGAATAATATATATTCTAACATTACCCTCCATGATCTTACTCAAATCATAGATCAACATGATTTCCTACTAAAGTCTTTGACTCTAAAGCTGACCCCACAGGCTTAGCCAAAGCCAAGAGTAACACACACTAATGTACTTATTCATAATAATAATATGTAGGTTCCCCCTTTCCTTTTAACCATTCATTTATTTTTAAATAATCTTCATAACTACTTATTATATTTTGGAGCCTCTACCAATGTGATGCTAGCAGACATGTACGAGAAACTCGGTCTAGCTCCCATAAAATTAGATAAAGTAGTGGTCTAGTTGGACAAGTTAGAGGTAAAAGTAATACGAAAGTTATTAAATATACACATATAATTTGAATATGATCCTAGGATTCAATTATTTATAGACATTCAAGTGGTTTACATCCTAAAAGCCTATGGTATGCTCCTTATCAAAGATTGGTCCAAAGCCCTAAATGGGTATATGGCAATATATTTATCCCATATGTGGTTGTTATGGAGAGGATTAACCAACCAAATAATATTATATAGGTAACCACATGTTAAATATATGATCATTGAATATAATTATATTAATGAGAAGATTAACCTAGTTTGCTCAGACCTAGGCATGTACACACTAAGCACCAAGCTTCCAAAAAACCAAACTAGTCACATCCCATATCCACTTTGTTAGAGGTACAATCATTGAGAGGGGGGGTAAATTAGTGAGCCTATATATTTAAATTTCAATTTTAGCCCTTTAAATTATTAACCAGTCAACATATATCAACTTGATCAAGCAACATTAAAAAGAGAGCTCACTCATTCAATGCATACAAAAGATCCAACACATAACACATTTATTATGGGAAACCATCATGGGGAATAAAACCCAATCTTAAGTATGTAACACATGGACTACTATCTTATAATAAATTACCAATAATAGACTGATCAATTCCTTTAGACTATCAAACCTTGATCATGTCCTTTGACCAAAGGTCTTTAGTGAAACACTTGTTTCACAAAGATCAACTAACCTTAAAGAAGGTCAAGTCCTTTAGACCCTCCTTTGAACACCTCCACCTTAAAACTAATGTCTTAAACACTTTATGATGGATATATATTTTCTAACCCCTACACAAACTCTATCTCTCTCTCTCTCTATCTCATATAGGCCTCTCACATAGGCATGCCTCAATCTCTCTCCTTCTTCACTCAAACTATCCTATATGCACACTTAGACCTCTTAGCATATCCTTAAAATATAAGAGAAATATTTGGACATCAAAAATATTACCTAAAGGTCATACACATAGTCTTTAATCTTATCTATTCATCAACTCATCAACTAGGCACTATACCTCTCCTTTGCTCCACAACTCTCACATACACCTTGCACTTGTCTCACTCACAAGTCACACATACAAGTCTAGAAACTAACACATTTGGTTTCACTATATATAGATCATTCATGAATTATCAAGTCCACAATCTTTCCTTTTCATCCACAATACATGCCTTCACTCTTAAGGCATCTCATATGGGTCCACAATTCTTAGGTCATGCACCTAAATATATTTAAAGATATATGGGTGAAAATTTGGGCTCGTAGGCATTTTGATAGTGTTCTATGTTCAAATAGAGAAAAATAAGCATGTTGATGATGTCAAAATTCATACACATAGAGATCTCAAGAGGAAATTGTCACATGGGTTTGTTGATTATTATTTATATTTATTATGTAATAACTTTAAGATCATGCACAAAAGTGAATCAAAATATATTCAAGTGCAAATTTAGGCTCCCAAGTAGTTTGACAGTGTTTTCCCATACTTAGCCAAATTTGCACGAGGAAAAAAAAGCTAAGTAGGCATTTTGATGGTATAATATCTCACACATGTGGAAATTTCATAAAAAAATGATCATATTTATTTTTTCAACTTTATGCCTATTTTATTTGTGCTAATTTTTAGGTCAAGCACTGAAGTGCGGTAAAAGATATGCATGTTCAATGTTAGCGTTCGAGACAAGTTTTTGACATATTTGGTTGTGTCAAAAAAAATATGAGTAGGTATTTTAATTCCATTATATCTCACATGTGTGATATTTATAGGAAGAAAATTTCACATGGTTGGATTCTCTTATGTGAGGATATCATATGGTCCAAATCTAAGATCATGCGAGTGAACAAGGCAAAAGTTATTGAGGTTTAATGTTGGCTTCTCAGATAGATAGAAATGGTCCCCATAGTCATTTTTGCATGAGTTAAAGATATAGAAAAATTTAATATTCAATGTTTCATGGGTGATCATAATTTTTTTATCTAACGGTGTGTGTTGAGCGAGTTGGTAAGAATTGCATGATGTTTAATAGTAAAGTGCTTAGAAAGCACGTTAGGGTGTCAAGTGTCATGATCATGGGGGTTATAAGCAAGATAAAATGGTGAGTGTTACATAATAAATACCTAAATAATATATAGAGATAGATATAGAATGTTGATTCAAAGTTTCTAGATTGCATGAGATGAGGTCAACTATTAGATGTTTAACTATGATCGTTTGAATTTGAATATTTGAATTTTGCAAAGGAAAAGACCAGTGTCTAGTTTTCATGCCATATATTTTGATCTATGAATAATTTACTCATTATGTAAAAATATAAGTTGTAGATTATTCCAAGTCACATATATAAATATGAATTTTAAGGTCTAATTTTATGTACAGACAAATATATTTATCTCTAAAGTTGACTATGTGTTCAAATGCATTTTTCAAGTAATCTAAAAAGGGTATTTGAGATTGTTATGATATTGTTTCAATGTTTAATGATGAATTAGATATTGGATCATGTTTTATACTCCATGAGGATTAACTATGTGAATTATAAAGGTTTGATCAATTGTATGTAGTATGAACAAAGGTTTACAAGTTGACTATGTATTTGTTCTTGGTGACTGTGTATACAGAGAGTTGTTTGAGCAAATTATGCTTAAACAAGAGGTTACTGTGATGGTTTTTAGAACTTAAGGAGGACCTAAAGATCATGATTAATGATTCCATGCATTTTAATAGTGTTTCTATTTTTTATTTTTCTTAGATAAGTGTCAAAGACTTGAATAAGTCTCCATATGACTTAAAAGGTGACTTAGGCCTTTTTGAAAGTGGATTGTGCTTAAGTGTGACCCATATGAGATGCATTAGGCATGTATTGTCAATGAAAAGGAAAGATTGTGGAATTGATAATTCATGAATGATCTATATATAGTGAAACCAAATGTGCTAGTTTCTAAACTTTTATGTGTGACTTGTGAGTGAGACAAGTGCAAGGTGTATGTGAGAGTTGTGGAGTAAAGGAGAGGTAGAGTGCCTAGTTGATGAGTTGATGAATAGATAATATTAAGGACTATGCATATGACCTTTAGGTAATATTTTTGATGTACAAATATTTCTCTTATATTTTAAGGATATGCAAAGAGGTCTAAGTGTGCATATAGGATAGTTTGAGTGAAGAAGGAGAGAGATTGAGGCATGCCTATGTGAGAGGCCTATATGAGATAAAGATAGATAAAGAGAGAGTTTGTGTAGGGGTTATAATATATATATATTCATCATAAAGTGTTGAAAACATTATTTTTAAGGTGGAGGTGTTCAAAGGAGGGTCTAAAGGACTTGATCTTCCTTAAGGGTAGTTGATCTTTGTGAAACAAGTGTTTCACTAAAGACCTTTGGTCAAAGGACATGATCATCCTTAGGGCTAGTTGATCTTTGTGAAATAGGTGTTTCACTAAAGACCTTTGGTCAAAGGACATGATCAAGGTTTGATAGTCTAAAGGAATTGATCAGTCTATTATTTTTAATTTATTATAAGATAGTAGTCCATGTGTTACATACTTAAGATTGGATTTTATTCCCCATGATGGTTTCCCATAAGAAATGTGTTATGTGTTGGATCTTGTGTATGCATTGAATGAATGAGATCTCTTTTTAATGTTGTTTAATTAAGTTTATATATATTGACTGGTTAATAATTTAAAGGGATAAAATTTAAATTTAAATATATAGGCTCACTAATTTACCCCCCCTCTAGTTTGGTTTTTTGGAAGCTTGGTGCTTAGTCTGTAGATGCCTAGGTCTGAGGAAACTAGGTTAATCTTCTCATTAATAGAATTATATTCAATGATCATATATTTAATGTGTGGTTACCTATCTAATATTATTTTTTTGGTTAATCCTCTCTATAACAACCACATATGGTAGAAATATATGGCCATATACCCATTTAGGGCTTTGGACCATCTCTGCTAAGGAGCATACCATAGGATTTTAGGATGTAAACCACTTGAATGTCTATAAATAATTTAATCCTAGGCTCATATTCCAATTATATGTGTATATTTAATAACTTTCCTATTACTTTCACCTCTAACTTGTCCAACTAGACCACTACTTTATCTAATTTTATGGGAGCTAGACCGAGTTTCTCGTATATGTCTGCTAGCATCACATTGGTTGAGGCTCCAAAATATAATAAGTAGTTATGAAGATTATTTAAAAATAAATGAATGGTTAAAAGGAAAGGGGGAACCTACATATTATTATTATGAATAAGTACATTAGTGTATGTTACTCTTGGCTTTGGCTAAGTCTATGGGGTCAGCTTTAGAGTCAAAGACTTTAGTAGGAGATCAGGTTGATCTGTGATTTGAGTAAGCTCATGGAGGGTAATGTTAGAATTGATATTATTAACATCCTTGACTATGTTTTAACCCTATTTTCTTTGGTCTGGTGAGGTTTACATAGGTTCCTTAGGCTCTTAAAGTCTTGGATCTGGAGGATCATTCCTAGAGTTTTGGTTTGGTGGGGTTTCATCATTATTTTAGGGGGTCAAAGTAGTAAGGGGATATTATTGTTTCCTACACATAAGGTCATAATTTATCATTTATAACTAATAAAACACATACACCTCATTTATACCTTCATTTAGCTAATATTCTTCTTGGCTATGGATATCTATGATTTCCAACACCATAATAGTACTAAGAGATTTACTCAAATTAGAGGATTTTAGATGATTGGGTACTACCTCACATTATTCCATTTAATTTTGGAAGATATTTAAAGTATAATTGAACTCTATGTAGTCTATTTATCTATGTGTTATTGGGTTATATACTTGACACCTGTTGGGTAAGGATATCTCAAAGATATTTCTCTCAGGGAGATTATTGGGTGAAGGTTATGGGGGGTTATGAGGGTGGTTGTAGCTCCCATTTTATATTTGATACATGAAATTTTTTTTGTATATTTTTTCATTAGAGTTTCTCATCTATCTCTACATCCATAGGAAGTCATTATTAAGATTTTGTACCATCCACTGAATGACATCTAGCTCAATTTTAATGGACTCTTGAGGTATGTCTTGGGCATTATTAGTTATAGATAATGTCACTTAATGTTGATTATAGGGAATCAAATATGGATTCCCTATGTTTATAAAACCTAATTATTGGTTTGAAGTGGGATGACTGAGTGGGATTTGATGCATTATAGGGAGTGACTAAGGCATAGGTAAATTTTGGATAATGTCAGGTAATAATTTCAATGCAGGCATTTGTGGTAGTATGCTAAGAGTGGGGATCATGGTGTATCTCTAGGTATTTAGTTTCCTATCAACTTTTATGGCACTACATATGCTAAGGATAGGTTTTTTATAGATTCATCCCTTCTTAGGAACATGAACATCTAAGGATCTAGAATATTCTTATACATTTCAAGGGCTAGTTGAGGGTTGGGTTGGTAAAGCATGGTTACCCAAATGATATATCTTTTAGAACCTTATATTGAAATTTATAATGGGATTATTAGGCTCTATTTTGATATAAAAAAACTACTTGTATAGGACATTGGGGTTTATTACTTATCCAAATTAGGTGAGGAAAGAAAAACTAAAATGGTCCCAACTTAGTATAGAGTCTTTAAGAAGTTTTAAGAACCAATCATAGGCAAAGTCCATTAGGGTAAAAGGGAAGATCTTACATGCCAAATCCTCATGTTCTACATTAAATAGTCTCAAGGTTGTTTTATATGAGGTTACATGTTCATATGTGGTTTTTCCCACACTAGGGGTAAAATGAGCAAGATACATCTTAAGATTCTTGGGTAGATCATAAATGAATCCTAATACATTAATAGTTGAGCTAGCTAACTAGGCCATCTTAGGTTACACATTTAGAATATTTTTCAAAGAGAAGCTGATTGTAATCATGTTAAGTCTAGGTGGATTTTAAATGGGTTTACTATGGAAAAGTAGGTGGGAAATCACCAATATACCTCTATGGGACCTAGCCCTAGTAACTAGTAAACTAGTCTCAAGGATGCTTCACAATCACACAATAGTTAACATGTTATTAATATTAAATAAAACCCAACATATTCATAAAATGAACTAAAATCAAAATAATCATGAATTATCTTAATGCCCTCCTTTTAGTACTAACTATTTTTAACTCCAATCTACTCTTTACCATGAGATGCCCATGATATTGGGCATTCTTTGAAAAGGGGAAGGTGGGGACAACTATAGACTTTCATCCTCTATTTTAGGATTTGTCTAAGGTTAGCCTAGGGCATGGCTATAGGTATTGTAATTCAAAAATGGAATATACATGAATAGTCTCTAATAGATGCACTATTACCACCAAAAATTCAATACGATGTACTTCACATAGGTTAAGGATAGTTATGAATACTTGAGTGTTAGAATTATTTTTTATAAACATAAGGGAAAAGGGGGAATTTTAATTCTAATAAATAAACAAAAATGAGAGGGAAGGGTAAGGCTAAGAAGGGAAGCCTCTAGGTCTAAAATGAGATCAATGTAATGGTCATTGAACCAAGTGACTCTACTTTGGTCATACCACTATAGATCAAGTTTCACTAAGTTATACCTCTAATAACATAAGTGGGGAGAGTCTGAGGGAACTGAGAATATGAATTTAATGTGTGTTCCATTAAATATATATAAATAACATATGATAATTTACACCTAGGCATACAAATTACCAACACTACTAAAATAAAAATGAAAAAACTCACACAGAGATTATAATAACTAAGCACATCATAATCATGACATACATAAAGTTACAAAGTGTCAATATAATTAACCTAGCACTATTGATCATTTAAACATGAATATGAAAGAAAATTGAACATAGAAGAGACCCTTTTTTTGAAAAATAGAGATTGGATTCATTAAAGGAGTGAAATATTATTACAATAATTGATCTAGGCCATTTTTACAGTCTAGAGTGATGAAGAAAATGCATGTGAGATCCTAGAAATAATACAACATCACTTTCAATAAATTTTTAGTTGACCCATAGAATAAAATACAACTCTTCTATAAATAGATAAGGATTGGGGTTCACCTCTAAAAAACATGAGGATCCCATCCTGGGCCATAATGGTCACTCATTATAGTTATCATAGGGGGGTTTGTTAGGACTTGTTCCAAAGTCTTAACATTATGTTAGATTTTTGGTAGGTAATAAATAATTATTGTAAATGGGGCATGCATCTTTTAGTAAAGACACCCCCATAAAATAAAGTTACTTAGTTTTAGTTTTAGGTAGTTTTATATTTTTGAGTTTAATTAATTAGAACTACCTTACGAGTTATTTTCCCGTAAATTGTTGGTTATAGGTTATTTGTTTTTACCGGTCATTGGTAAAAATTATATAAATCAATGTTTGCTATGTAAAAGGGTTAACAGAGTAAAGGCACCCTTATGTACTTGATTTTTTAAATATTAATAAAATACTTGTGCACTCGCACTAAGTGGGGACAAGGTTCAAACTATTTTATTCAAGGAGTTATCAGTGGTATTAGAGCATGGTTTTGTCCAGCACGGTGAAATTTGGGAGCATTGGTGAATCTAAAAGAAATGCAAGGTGAAAAGTCAAATTCACATGAAATCATTGGCATGAAATAAGGTATGCCATATAATGAAAATATTTTATTGGTTTAAATGTTTGAAAAATTATTAAATTATTTTAATTTTTAAAATATTTTTTACATTTAAACCTGTGTATTTTTCATATACCACCCTCTAATCATTTTGATCATTCACACTCCATTAAAATTGTGTTCAAACTCCTCTGACATTAAAATGAATTTCTTAGCATTTAAATGTTATTAAATTCATCATTTTTTGCAAAAATGGACTTGTACAGCCTGTTTACTTGTGAAAAACCTTTGTAATTTTTTTTCATGGCTGCCATTGTTATTTGCATTCATTTCAGAGCTCTTGAATCTTAAAGAACCTACCAATCTTGATTAAACTAGTTAAAACCCCTATTTTTTCATTCTCAATGAAAAATTTGAGAAAAATCTGAGTTGTACGGCTTATGGTATGACCTTCCAATGCCTTGGCTGCAATTTGAATCCATCTCTAGCAATAAATACCTTGAAAATTTGCCAAAACTCAGCCAAAATACCTTTTATCCTACCTGTATGGATTTGTATAGCCTCCAAGAGAAAGAACAGGTGTAGAAAATACTTCTAGGAGTAGCCATGGCATCCTAGGAAAACATGGCGCAGGTATAAATTGGCAATTTTTTTTTTTTGTATTTTCTAAAGTTTGGATTCAAATATTTCCTTTGGATGGGTCCCACGTGAGATAGTTTAGAAGAGAAGACTGAAAAAGGGAAAAGTTTTGATTTATTTACATATATGTAAAAATAAATTATTTTCCCTCATAGATAAAATCCAGAATAAGTAGAAATTTCTGAGTATTATATTTGAAAATGCTCTTAGAGCAATTGGTTAAGCTTATTCTGTAAAGAAGCTTGCAAGGAGGAGGTCAAGGGTTCAAATCCTTTCTTTTTGGAGAAAGTTATTTTTACTTTAGAATATAATTTTTTGTAAAAGGAATATTCCCTTTTATATCAGCTTTTTGTATGCCTTGAAAGTTGTAAAATGCATACTTATTGTATTGTGTTGTTTTAAAATTTGAAAAAGGGGGAGTTCAATCATATTTATTTTACAGTGTTGTGGTGATATAAGGGTGTAATTGGTGGAATAAGTTTATAATTTGGTGAAATTAGGGTGTAATCATTGATTTTTGTTGAGTTTAAGTGTAAAACCCATAAAAAAATTCCTGTTTTTCTTTTGTGCTCTACGCAGAGGTTAAGTGAAAAACCCCATAAAAGCAATGTCTTGTGTAGTGAGTGTGATATTTGTTTCATCTCTTTTGCATTTTGTCACATATTTTTCTAATACACTTGCTTTTATTTCAAGATGCTAAAAATTTAAAATTTGCTTTCAGATGGTGATAGATTAACAATTTCCAATTATTCTGATTGGAAATGATTGATGGAGGCTTCACTAGTTTTTAATGAGTTATGGGATATTGTCAAGAATGAAAATCCCACATTACCAAAAAATAAATCTAAATTAGATGTATTCAATTTATGTGATTCTAAGGCCTTAGCTCTCATTAAATTCTATTTTACTCATGATACTTATGTTCATATTACAAATTCTCCTCATAGTTACACTGCATGGAAAAAATTGTCAGATTTGTATGATAAGAAACCTAAGCATAAGAAGATAGATATTCATATGCAATTTTTTAATTTTTCATTATATGAAGATGGGTATATGGGAGAATATATGTCTAAGTTGAAAAATATCACTACTGAGTACACTAAGGCTGGTTTTGGAAAACTAGATGATGAACTCATAGTCACTGTTGCTTTGAAAGGACTATTAGGGTCCTATAGGAATTTTGTTGAAATGTTACATGTCTCTGACAAGATCACAGGCATCACCTTTGATAATTTGGCTAAGTTGTTCATCCAACATGACCTCTCTCTACCCAAGAAATCCAAGAAAACTGAAGAAGCCCATGTTTTAGAGTCAAAGCCTAGTTCATCTTCATTTGGGCATCAAAACAATAGAGGAAATAGTTATAGAGGGGGTTGAGGTTACAGAGGAGGTAGATATCAAAATAGAGGTAGGGGTCATTCAAATAATCAACAATCTAACCAATCACATTCACATGAAACAAGTTATTGAGGACATGATCACAACTCTTATAGGGGTAGAGGTCGAGGTAGATCAGACATACAATGTCATAGATGTGGAAAATTTGGTCACATTGCCTCACAATGTAGGATTCCTTTTGATAAAATTTAGAGGCCACAAAAATTGACTAAGTCTAACTCTAATCAGTATGCCAATCATGACTATGATGAGTCTAGTAATGTTGCCCTTGAATCTGCATTCACTACTTTGGGGCACATTGATTATATTGAATATGAGGCTAGAGATGAGCTCACAGATGTATGGGTTTTAGACACAAGAACAACCAAAAACATGATATTTAGGAGATATTTATTTTGGTATTTTAAAGAAGCTTCTCTCTCTCCATTTGCCTTAGCAGATAAATCTATGAATACACCACTAGGACTTAGATCTATTCAGATTCTTCTTCCTAATGGGTCTATAAAATACTTGGAGGATGTTTGGTATGCTCCCACATTGAAGAAACACTTACTTTATTTGGTAATTATTCAAAAGAAAGGATATCAAATATTGCTTGAAAATGGGCTCATTTACATTAATTCAATGAAGGATGATTATAAAACAATGTATATAGGATATGAAGATGGAAATTTGGTTAGATTGCATTATAAAGTGCTTCCTCCCACTATAGAACTTGTGGTAGTTGTTGACACAGGTATAGGTACTATGTCTACACAACGGTTATGGAATATTCACTATAGACATTTGAATATCCACTCTTTAGTGGATTTGTAGAGATATGGTATGGTGAATGGGTTGCCCACTTTTTGCAAAGATAGTATTCTTTGTGAGTCATGTGTTTTGGGCAAAAAAAATTGAGAAATTTTTCCTAAATAGTCATCTTGGAGAGCTAACAGATGTTTACAGTTAATTCATAGTGATGTATGTGAGATGAAAAAGTTATCCATTGGTGGGTGTAGATAATTTTTCTTGTTTATTGATGACTTTTATCAGATGACTTGGGTATTTTTTATGAAAAACAAATCTTAAGTTTTTGATAAGTTTGTTGATTGGTTACACTTAGTAAAAAAATAAATAGGTTCACATTTGGCCACTCTTCATTCAGATGATGGAAGTGAGTATACCTCAAATTAATTTTTAGATTATTATCGAGAACATGGCATTCATCGACAATATAGTAATGCTTATACTCCACAGCAAAATGGAGTATCTAAATGGATGAATAAAACTTTAAAGGGCATAACACATGCCGTGTTGCATTGTAAATAGCTTGATGATAAGTTCTAGGCAAAAGCTATTGGTACTACAATGTATTTGAGAAACAGGTCCCCCATAGTTTCACTTTTGGGACAAACTCCATATGAGGCATGGTATGGGTTTAAACCCAAAGTTAGACACTTGAAAGTGTTTGGTTGTCTTTATTTTTCTTTGGTTCTTATTAAACATAGAACTAAGTTATAACCACAAAGTTGAAAATGCATCTATCTTAGTTATTCTAAAGATAAAAAGGGGTTTCATTTGCTTGCACAAGATTTAGGCAAATTCATAGTGAGTCGAGATGTAATATTTGATGAGTTTGGGACTATGAACACTGCAGAGATTAATTCTCAACTTGATAGATTAGAGAGGAAAAATATAAAAAGAGATAAGGGTTTGAATAATGGTGATAACTCTTTGAATTTGTGGTATGAAACTCAGATTCCTTCACTTTCCTCTCCTTCATCTACAAGTTCATAGGTTGATGACTTAGAAATTGTTGAAAATTCTCTAAGTCCCCCTTCAAATGATGCACACAATGAGAACTCTAGAGTCCCTGATTTGAATAATTTGTCTAAGTATCCAAAATGGGTTCAAAGTACTTTTCATGACTTGAAAGCAGATGAAGTTGGTTTAATAGGGCCCAAGAATTCTCAAAAATAGGTAAACTATGCTATGGTTTTTACTACTTCTTCCTCTAAGCCATCCACTTTTGAGGAGGCATCTACTGAACATGTTTAGCAACAGGTAATGAAAAATGAGTATGATGCAATTCTTAGCAATAATACATGGGTTTTAGTTGATCCTCCTCCACATATTAAACCCATCGGTTGTAAATGGGTTTATAAGACTAAGTATAAATTAGATGGCTCCATTAATAAACATAAGGCATGACTTATTGTAAAGGATATGTGCAACAAGAAGGTATTAACTACGAGGAAACATTTGCACTAACTACCAAATGGCACACTATTCATATGGTACTTGCCTTAGTAGCATAAAATGGTTGGAAATTAAATCAATTAGATGTTAAAAGTGCTTTTTTAAATGGTGATTTGCAAGAAGTATATATGAAACAACCTCAGGGTTTTGAATAGGTGGGTTCTGAACACAAAGTGTGTAAATTGATACTTGAAATAGGCACCCAAGGCTTGGTATGAGAAAATGGATTCATACTTGAAATCCATTGGTTTTCATCATAGTGAATCTGATGATACTCTCTATTTTTGAGTGCAGGGTAAGAAAATGGTGATACTTGTTCTCTATGTTGATGACTTGTTTATCACAAGTAATGATGAAAACCATAATAAGTCTATGAAGAAGGAATTAAAAGATGGGTTTGAGATGACAGATCTTGGACTTTTTCACTACTATCTAGGCATAGAGGTAACTCAAAAAGAGCATAGTATTTTAATTTCACAAACTAAGTATATTTTTGAGTTATTAGAGAGGTTTGGAATGAGTGATTGCAAACCTACCCTCACTCCCATGGAAAGTAATTTGAAATTTTCTAAGGATGATAACAGTGCTTTTTTTGATGGCACCACATATAGACAATTGGTGGGAGGTTTGATATACTTGATGACTACCAGGCCCGATATTTCATTTTTAGTTGGAATTTTATCTAGGTATATACATGAGCCTAGAGAAATATCAGGAACCTAGAACAATAAACATGCTCCGATGCCTACTTAGTCAGGATCTTGCTCTACCAATTAGAGCAAATATGATTACTTCTTGTATTAGCAACTAAACACAGAATTTAACTAGAATCAATAAGTAACTAGAAATATGAAACAACACAGGAATTGAGAGACAATACACAATTGTATTAATAATCACTCAGAAGAATATACAATAAGGAAGATGCCACTTCTTCCTCCACCTCAAAGGTTCACCACACCTCAAGACCTTCTTCCCTCTCTCTCTCGGTCACAAAAATCAACTCCAATATAGAATTGATGTTTACCTCTCCAACTAGTCAGTAACGCGCTGCCAGTTCACCAAGTACACAACCATACTCCAAGTAGATCTCCTGCTCTCTGCTGCTACCTACAAATCACTAGACCTTACTCACCATGTAGATATCTCTACACCCCTGAAGAACCCTTGTCCTTGCCTCACCAAGTCCTTATGATTCTTCAACTAGTACCCCGGTGGATCAGCTCCTAGACCTTGTAGACCTTGCAACTCTCCCTGATCATACACACTCAGCACCCCTTTGGAACTAGGAGGAGCTACACTAGCTCTCTCTAAAATCTCTATGGCTTTCTAGCACACTTTTACAATACAACCATGAGTCTATTATATAGATCTCATCCAAACAATAATTAGACATCTAATACAATAATTAGATTTGCAGCTCTCAGTCTAAAATTAGCTCTAAACATGTAAACACTAGGTTCGTCAACCAACTGCCTGTAATATACTCGCAGCTCGAACCACAGGTGACCGACGTTGGTCCCTGTCTGCCTGGGGATCACCGACGCCGGCTGACTTCTGACCAACGTTAGTTGCTTCTTGTATCCTACCTATTGACGTCGGTTGGCCTGACTGACGCCGGTGTCTATGACACTCCACAACTCTTCTGCAACCTCCACCATGTCTGCATCATTGAAGCTTTTAGCTCCACAACCTAACAATCTCCCACTTGGAGATAAACAGCTACGCCTGTACCTATATCTATAGCCCGTCTAATATGTTTCTTGGTTTTTATCCCTCTTCAAGCTCAATCCTGAAGACAACCCACCACACAACCTGTGGTGTACCTCCTGTCATCCGAGTAACCTGCCACATCTGAACCTACATATCCATGTAGTGAAGTCCTTGACCCTGCATAACATGTTAACCTGCTACTGATCCCTCTCAAGTACCTAAGAATCTACCTTCCCCAAATTGGCTCCAAACTCTTTGATAGCTCCCACTGCTTGGGAAAACTCAGGTCTACACTAGACTTCATGTGATTTCAAACCCTGTTCCAAGCTAAGCTTAAACTGTCCAGCCCTTGGTGTGCTTACCAATTCTGCATCCTACGTAATGAACCTCGCCAACACTATTTTCACATCAGCTCCCACTGGAGACCAAATCTCCATGTCTCTTATGCCAAAGAATTTTGCTGCTCCAAATTCTTCATGACATACCTCTGAACTAACCTTACCTTTTAGCTCAGCAAATCCCTGTATGTACAAAACCTGCTAGCAAACCATCCACATACAGTAACTAGATAATGTCATGACTCATCATCCACCTGGTAAGAATAAACACAATAGTTACACTGACGTTGACTAAAGCCATGCTTTGTCATCCACCTGTCAAAACCTAAACCACTGTCCTGCAGCTTCTTCAAGACCATATACCTTGGCCTTCTGTCTCACATATCCATCCACTCTCTTCTTTAACTATGGGAATCCATCCATCTCTCAGTGCTTACTTCTAGCTGACAACTCTACCAATAAATACCTGTTTGGTTCTTCTCTAAGGACTCACACTCCTCATCCATGCCAAGCTCCCACTGTATCTGGATTCTACCTGCATTGCCTCTTCACATCTTCCTAGTTCTCAACCATCAGTAAGCAATATAAAGAAGGTGAACAATGAATATGAGGTTCACTTACCCTTTCTGACCTCCATATGAGTGTTTAAGACTTGTTGACAGCTTGCTATCTGCCCAATATCTATTTCAGTGACCAATCTCAGCCATCTCCCAGTCTGCTCCCGATCGATGTCAGTTCCCTGCACTGACCCTGACTGCCGACATCATCTCCCTGGCTGATGCCGGTATCCTTTTTGCCGACATCAATTTCTTCATGACCAATGTCGGTCTTCCTATTGCTGATGTCGATTACTATCTGACCGATGCTGGTACCTGTGTTCATCTGTGAATGATAACTTTTTACCTGCAAGCTCTCCGTGGATCAAAATCCTGTTCAAATCAACATATCCCTACTCAGAATAATTCAGTTCCCTTACCTAATCTCTATCCATCATCTCCTCCATGAACACCAAGGCTTTTCAGTTCTTTAGCTTGTTAAAAACATCTGTCTTCCACTTTAGAACATGCATTCCCCTCCTACATATGTAACCAAGCCTACGAAGCCACATCTCTGTAATAGAAGGTGAATCAGTAATATAAGTAGATAGATAAAGGATACCTACTTTCTTACCACCATCTAATTCAAGTGTATCCACTGTGAGAGTTACATTGCATCTCTCATCACCCAAATTTCCTGAAGAAATTAGACTCATCTCCAAGACTAGTACCTGCATGACTTCCTTCAACCACGGTGTGTCATCCATCTGCAATTTCAGCTTCACTTTCCCTTTGCCAATTCTTTGGCAAGGCTCACCAGCTCCTCTCCCTGGGGCTGCATGGAAAGAGGCAACATAATATGTTATCCAAGATTCAACTTTATCCAAGAAACCTCCCAAAGCATCCTATGCAACAACACCTGCAACATTTGCATCTTCAGTTCCTTCATGCTAATCTGCTACCAACCAACAATATCTTTTTCCTTGCTCTTTCTTTCCATCAATCAGACCATTCATGCTATTCAATTTCTCCATTCGTATCTTAATTTATTCTACCATTGCTATACTCCCACTCAATTAGAAACCCCTGTGAGTAACCTGTAATCAACAAACACTACCAGATCTGAAACCACCTGTTAGTAACCCAACCAAAAGAGCTCTGATACCACTTGTCAGGAACCTAGAACAATAAACATGCTCCGATGCCTACTTAGTCAAGATCTTGCTCTACCAATTAGATCACATATGATTACTTCTTGTATTAGCAACTAAACATAGAATTTAACTAGAATCAATAAGTAACTAGAAATATGAAACAACACAGGAATTGAGAGACAATACACAATTGTATTAATAATCACTCAAAAGAATATACAATAAGGAAGATGCCACTTCTTCCTCCACCTCAAAGGTTCACCACACCTCAAGACCTTCTTCCCTCTCTCTCTCAGTCACAACAATCAACTCCACTATAGAATTGATGTTCACCTCTCCAACCAGTTAGTAACATGCTGCCAGTTCACCAAGTACACAACTGTACTCCAAGTAGATCTCCTACTCTCTGCTGCTACCTGCAAATCACTAGACCTTACTCACCATGTAGATATCTCTACACCCCTGAAGAACCCTTGTCCTTGCCTCACCAAGTCCTTATGATTCTTCATCCAGTACCCCGGTGGATCAGCTCCTAGACCTTGCAGACCTTGCAACTCTCCCTGATCATACACACTCAGCACCCCTTTGGAAATAGGAGGAGCTACACTAGCTCTCTCTAAAAGCTCTATGGCTTTCTAGCACACTTTTACAATACAACCATGAGTCTATTATATAGATCTCATCCAAACAATAATTAGACATCTAATACAATAATTAGATCTACAGCTCTCAGTCTAAAATTAGCTCTAAACATGAAAACACTAGGTTCGTCAACCAACTGCCCATAATATACTTGCAGCTCGAACCACAGGTGACCAACATCAGTCCCTATCTACCTAGGGATCACCAACACTGGCCGACTTCTGACCGATGTTGGTTGCTTCCTATCTCCTACCTGCCGACGTCGGTTGGCCTGACTGACGCTGGTGTCTGTGACACTCCAAAACTCTTCTGCAACCTCCAACATGTCTGCATCAATGAAGCTTTTAGCTCCAAAACCTAACAAGAAATTCATTGGCATGCAGAAAAATGAGTATTTTGTCACCTTCAGGGAATGAAAACATATGGCCTTGAATACCACCACAATAAGAACTTCAAAATTGTTAGATATTGTGATGCAAATTTTGGCAGATGTGTGGATGGCAGAGTGTCAACCACATGATACACTATGCATATGGGTTCATCTGCCATTGCTTGGTGTTGTAAGAAGCAAGATACAGTGGAAAATTCATCAATAAAATTAGAGTATATTGCAGCATGGGATGCTTTCAGAGAAATTATTTACCTTCATCATATTCTTGAAGATATTTAGGTTTCTCAGTTTGCTCCTCCATAGTTATATATTGATAATCAAAATGCAATCAAGATGTCCAAGAATCTAGTGTTTCATGCAAAAACAAAACATATGGATGTCAAATACCATTATCTGTGAATGATGGTGGCAAAGAAAGATCTTGATCCAATATATTGCCCAACTACTAATCAGACAACTGATATCTTCACAAAACCCCTTGACAGAATCAAATTTGAAAAATTTAGAAAAATGCTTGGTATGTGTCCAAAGACCTGACTTTGGATCATAGGGGGGTTTGTTAGGACTTGTTCCAAAGTCTTAACATTATGTTAGATTTTTGGTAGGTAATAAATAATTATTGTAAATGGGGCATGCATCTTTTAGTAAAGACACCCCCATAAAACAAAGTTAGTTTTAGTTTTAGGTAGTTTTATATTTTTGAGTTTAATTAATTATAACTACCTTACGAGTTGTTTCCCCATAAATTGTTGGTTATAGGTTAGTTTTTTAAACCGATCATTGGTAAAAACTATATAAATCAATGTTTGCTATGTAAAAGGGTTAATGGAATAAAGGTACCCTTATGTACTTGATTTTTTAAATATTAATAAAATACTTGTGCACTCACACTAAATGGGGACAAGGTTCAAACTATTATATTCAAGGAGTTATCAGAAACATTTGAGAAGGACTCTCCCTAAGATTTTGGAGCCATTTAACATCTTGAGAAACTTCATATCTCCACACACCATGAAGAACCACCACACAAACTTACTAGCCTTCTCTTTCAAGCTACCATAAGGACCATCAAAATAACTTCATGCCACTCACCAAATAGGAAAAAATGCTCTCAACCAATCTTGAGAAATCTCCATGAAACAAACATACCTTGCTATTTTGGATAAACTGAGAAAAAATCACTCTTCTTCACACTAGGCCTATCTAAACTCCTATTAGCCCTACCTATAATTTTTATATCCAACAACTTTCATTAGATACATCCTCAGGACTTAAAACTTCATATCTATATCACTCTCATATGTACCTTTAAGTACACCAATTTTCAACACCTAGCTCATCTTATGTAACATACTCCCTTCATAAACCTACTACCCAATTAAGCCTCTAGTTTGACAAAATCTTGAATGAATTGAGAACCACAAACCTTCAAATCTCTATGAATTTTGATTTGATAACCCATTTTTCCCATTAAAAATATTAATAATATTTAGACCACAATTCATAAGGCAAGCCACTTTTCTAGAAGAGCCCAAAACCCTAGAATCTCAAAACAACCAAAGTCAACAAACCTCCTTTTGTGAAATATCCACCTCTAAAAATTCTTGTACACCTGAAGACAACCATTACACACTTATGGACCAAGATTTTATCTTCCACATCTTTGGTAAACCATACATCCTATAACCCATTTTAGGACCTGAATACATTTAAACACATGCTGGGAAACCTAATAGTAAATAAAATACTCCAATTTAACTTCAACATACTTTTAGACCACAAAAAACCTATAAAACATCAAAAAAAAATTAATATACCATTTTGAGTACCAAACTCTTCTTAACATTCCATCTATCTCATTAAGCCACCTGGAACTACCCATACTGACTCTATACTATAGCTCCTTCACAAACCCTTAGAGAAAACTAATAAATTTGTTGTTCCCCCTTAACTAATGGCATTATAAGATGAACAAAAGTCTCTATATATATATTGGTATTATTATCTTGAGACACAAACTTGCTTCTCCTTAATAAATATGTCTCCTAAGAAGCATAGGTAGAGACATCCTATTTCACAATGTGAAACCAGGAGTTACCCACAACTCCTCATATTCCTTCTCCTCCTTGATCACTTAATGTTTATATTTCTTCTTCTTCTTAGGATTAAGATAACTGATATTCTTATCCACTATAACATTCTCATTATTTTATATGAGTATTGACAATACATGGAGACAACATAGATTCATGACATACCTTTTCATATGTAGAATCTTCCTTATAACTTGGAACCTCATCACTAAGTACTAAAAATTGAGGTTATCTTTATGAAGCATGCTAAAAAAGAGTAGGATGTTCACTTGGATCCATACTAACTTTATAACTATCCTTAACCAACACCTCTATCTTCTCCTTGAGTTTGGTCTCTTCATTCTCAACATGAGTAGACAATGAGAGTTCTTGGCACTCTTCACCTATGACAATATTATCTACCATAGAAAATTACTTAGACTTGTAGTCTCATCATGACTCATACCTACCACCTTTAGATTCCATGAGTTAACATTACTTCTTCCATGTACTATAGGTGCTTTATTAAATCTATTTTGACTTAATGGCCTTTGCGTGCAGAATCTAGCAATGTGACCTCTCTGTTCACAATTGTAGTAAACCATACTCCTTGATGGAAACCCAGCTTGTCTTACCTTATTTATAAAAAATCTATCAATTTTTCAAATGCCATGAAAAATGAAACAAACTAATCTTTTTGAATAAGACTTACCTTACCATTCCTTATTTGGACAACGCTTAGCAAAGTGTCCTTCATTAAGATAGTTTAAGCACTTAACCTTGCACACACATTTTAGCTAATGACCCCCATCATAGTCCCATGAAAACTCATTCTTACCATATCTTCTACATTTTCTATCTCTATGCCCAAAATGATTACAAGTATAGTAGTAACCATTGAAATTTGCATACCTCATGGTATTTGGTTGTCTAATTTGATTTATCTTCATTCTGCTAGCACCTTCATTCCTTGTTTGATGATTTATCTTCAAAGGCTGATCCACCTTTCTCTTCTGACATTCATGTCAAATTGAGAATCAATTATGGGATCTTCATTAAAACACAATCTATATCTACCACTAGTTAAATTTTGACTCTTTATGAGATCATCAAGATCATTAGAAATTTTATCAAACTTGATAAATGATTTTACCTTGATTGCAAAATTTTCTAACTCATATTTAAAAGAAATAATCTTAGAAGCATACCTTAAACATTCATCTTATTTATCTTTTATGATTGTAGATAGTATTTCTAATTGACAACTAAAATGCTTGACCATATCTTCATGCTCCTTGGCATATTCATTCATTCTTTCCTCAAATACACTAGATTGCTCCTCATAGTCTTTGAGTTGAGACTTCATCTTCTTGTTAATCTTATCTCAATATTTAATTCTTTGAGAGAATTTATCAATGTAGTATCATATTCTACCTCATCTTCATCATCATCTTAATCACTACAAGTAGACTCTTTTTGATGAGAACAACTACCTTCCTTAGCCATGAACATGGCTTCATCTTTAGTAGGACCATCATCTTCATGATCATAGTCAGAGTCATTGACTTCACTCTCATCTGATGAGCTGTAATGTTCTTTGGTGTAGAGACTCTTCTTGTCTTTAAATTACTTATTGTCAAACCTTCTAAATCCCTTTTTGATTTAATTAGACCTAAATGATCTCTTACCATCATTATGACCTTAATCATGCTCTTCATCATCATCCTTCTTATACGTATGAGGGCACTTGTTATTAAAATGTCTTATCTCACCACAATTGAAGCATTTGAGGGTTATTTTACCTTTATACTTACCTAAACCTATTCTCAATTTCCTTGAAATCAAAGCAATTAGTTCATCCTCATCTATATCAAAAATGTCATCCTCTTTGGATTTATTACCTTGGAAATTTTTCTTTGTCTTCATTTAAATATTGAAAGCTACTTCCTTATTTCATGGTATATCATCATTTTTCCTCATCTCATAAGTAGTAAGGGTGCCATGCAATTGATCCATCTTCAACTTAGTAAGATCATGACTTTTTTCTATAGTAGATATTTTCGAATCAAACTTGGGGGATAAAGACCTTAATACCTTTTGAATAATAGTAACCTCTTTAAGGTTATCTCCAAGACATCTGATGATGTTTACAATCTCATCAAGTATGTATAGAAAGGATGCCACATAATCTTCTTCATTCATCATGAGACTTTCAAATTGCCTTTTGTGAGTCTACAACTTAGCAAGCTTGACCTTTAAATATCCTTCAAAAATGATCTAAAATTTTTCCCATATCTCTTAATCATGTTTATAATAGATTGCCTTGGTGTATTCAGTCTCTAAAAGACCAAAAGTGATAGCATTCATTTTCTTGGAATTGTTCTCAAACAACTTCTTGTTTGTAGCACTAGATGGAGGAGTAGTAGGAATAACATAACCATCTACAATATATTTCCGTACATCAAACCCTAGGGACATAATGTATGTCCTCATCATAGCATTCCAAAATGCATAATTAGATCCATTGAACATTGGTTCTTTCTTATTAGAGAAACCTCCTTGATTACTACCCATATTGTACCTTAGATCACCTTCAAGCTATCAAGACTTTACCAAAGGACTTACACTGATATCAATTGTTAGAGGTACAATCATTGAGAAGGGGGTGAATTAATGGGCTCAGATATTTTAATTTAAATTATAGTCCTTTAAACTATTAACCAATCATCATATATCAAATTGATCAATTAAAATTAATAAGAGATCTCATTCATTCAATGCATACACAAGATTAAACACATAACACAGTTTCTATGGAAAACCCTCATGGGGAATAAAACCCACTCTCAAGTTTGCAACACATGGACCACTATCCCATAATAAATTATAAATAAGATACTGATCAAATACTTTAGACTAAAAAACCTTTTTCATGTCCTCCTAACCAAAGATCTTTAGTGAAATGCCTATTTCACAAGGAGCAACTGCCCCTAAGGAATATCAAGTCTTTTAGACCCTCATTTGAACACCTCCACTTAGAATTGATGTTTTAGCACCTGATTATGGATATCTAATTTATAACCCCTACACAAACTCTCTTTCTCTCTCTTTCTATCTCATATAGGCCTCTCACATAGGTATGCTTCAATCTCTCTCCTTTTTAACTCAAACTATCCTCATATGCACACTCAGACCTCTTCATATATCCTCAAAATATAAGATCACTATTTTTACATCATAAATATGAATTATAGGTCATACACATAGTACTCAAGCTTATTTATTCATAAACTCATCAACTAGGCACTCTACCTCTCCTTTACTCCATAACTATCACATACACCTTGCACTTGTCTCACTCCTAAGTCACACATACAAGTCTATAAACTAGCACATTTTGTTTCACTATATATAGAGAATTCATGAATTATCAAATCCAAAATATTTATTTTTCATACACAATACATGCATTCACCCTTAAGGTATCTCACATGGGTCACGCTTAAGCACAATCCACTTTCAAATAGGCCTAATTCACCTTTTAGGTCCTATAGAGATCTATTCATCTCTTTAACACTTCTTTGAAAAAAATAAAACACAATAAAAATTTCCAAATGTATGTACCCATTCAAAATTATCTATAGGTCCTCCTTAAGTTCTATAAACCATCATAATACCCTCTTGCTTAAGCACAATTTACTCAAATAACTCTCTGTATACACAGTCACCAAGAATGAATACATAGTCAACTTGTAAACCTTTATTCATACTACATATGATTGATAAAACCTTAACAATTCATATAGATCATGATTATAGTCTACAACATGCTTAAATAGATAATTTATCATTAAACATTGAAATAATATCAGAATCAGCTCAAATACCCATTTTGGGTTACTTGTATAATGCAGTCAAAATCATAGTCAACTTTGGTGCTAAATATATATATATATATATATATATATATATATATATATATATATATATATATATATATATGCTACTTAGAATACTCAACAACTTCACTTTTTACATCATGAGTAAATTTTGTATAGATCAAAAGATATGGCATGAATACTAGACACTAGTCTTTTCCTTTATCAAATTAAAATATTCAAATTTAAATAGTCAAAGTTAAACATATAATAGATAACCTCATCTCATGTAATATATAAAATTTTAATAAATGTAATCTATCAATCTCTATGGATCAGTCAGGCCTTTATCAGTCAATGCTGACAATTTGATCTTGCTTAGAACCCTTGTGATCATGACACTTGGCACCCTCACGTGCCTTCTGAGAACTTTACTATTAAGCATCATGCACTTATTACCAACTCACTCAATATGCACCATTGGATCAAAATTTTATAATCACCTATGAACCGTTGGATCTTCATTTGGTCCTGATCTTTAACTCATGCAAAAATGACAAGGTATGGGAACCATTGCTATGTGTCTAAGAAACCAACTTTAAACCTCAATAAATTTTACTTCTCTCACTTTCATGATCTCCAATTTGGACCATATGATATCCTCATATAGGATAATCCAATAATGTGAAAAAATTATCCTATAACCCTCACACTATGATATATAATGACATTAAAATGGTCACTCATATTTTTCTACCATAGAGCCATCTATGTCAAAAACTTGTCTAGAAGGCCAACTTTGAACATGCATATCTCTTTTTGTGCTTCAGTGCTTGACCTAAAAATTAGCAAAAATCAACTAGATATAAAACTAAATAACCCATATGATCATCTTATTTTGAAACATCCACATGTGAGAGATATTCCACTAACAAAATGCCTACTTAGATTTTCTTGCCTCATGTAAATTTGGCTATGGGAAAACACTATCAAACTGCTTGGGATCCCAACTTTTCACTTTCATATATTCTGGTGTGCTTTGGCACATAATCTAAAATTTATATAATAAGAACTATGCATAATAATAAACAAACCCATGTGACCATTTACTCTTGAAAAATCCATGTGTGTGAATTATTACATCATTAACATGCTTACTCAATTCTATTTAAACATAGAAAATGTTGTCAAAATACTTGAGAGCCCAAATTTACACCCACATATATTTGATTGAACTTATGTGTATGACCTAAGAATTAGAACATATCAAATAGGGACTAATTTTTTCATAAACATATGACCAAATCCCCATGACTCATCCACACATGGCAATGGTGATGTCAACAAACTTACTACTCAGATTTTTTTCCATTGGACCCAAAATGTCTACATTAGAACAATGATGATTTGGGTAAATTCCACTTATGCACAAAATATATCCAAATCATATAAAAAATATTATAATATTCATTTCACATGCTTAATAATTCATACTCATCACTAAGCATATCTAACCATGCCAAAACTAAAGATCAACCAATCCAACTTTAATCACACTAGGACAAGCACATTACACACTTTGTCATTGTCACAAAGGCTATTAATGCACTTCATCCACTCACAAAGACACCTTCAAGACATCACCATGACATCATTGAAAAATATCCAACACACTTGGACTTTGATCTCTTTATGTAGATAGATCTTGCTCAAAACAAGGTAGTGGGGCAGGTGTTCAGATTATATATCCCTTAGGAAAGAAACATATGGTGTCTTATAGGATATAGTTCCCTTGTACAAATAACCTATCAGAGTAAAAATATCTAATCTTGGGATTATAATTTGCATTGAGACATGAGGCAAATGAACTAAAATTATTCAATGTCTATAAACTAGTGGTCAACTAGATCAAAACTAAGTTTCAATTCAAACTATCATACCTCAAAAGTTATGAACATAGAGTTTAGGCCTAATTGAAAATTTTAATGAATTAAATATCATCCCTATTCCCTAAGAGGAAAACCAGGTAGTAAACTCATTAGCATCAACTACAACATACCTAACTCCTTTAGATGACACTGAGATATAAGAGTTCTCTATGAAACTCATCCCCTATCCTTCTATCTTAGACAATGTGACTAACTTATAGGTCTTTGAAAATGGTTATCAAATCATCTAGTTCCTTAACAATGAAGGGATATTTGAGGCCAAAATCATAAAGGACTATTTCAAATAATATCAACTTATGTCCATAAATTTTATGGGATATAATCTTTGAAAATGAATAGTTTTGAGTTTTGTGCAAGTTGCATGCAAAGAGTGTGGTAACAATTTGGATCTATTCCCCATTCATTATATTGGAGAGAATTATAAATTATAAATTTTTGAATAATTTAGGTGTATTATTGATATTTGTTTTTGAGTTATACTATAGATAATTCCAAATTATCTAATATAGTCCCTCATAGATATAAAATATAGAGATAACATCAGATATTATTTGGATACGGATGAGATCTTGAAAATTCATGGGAATAAGATCTTGAAGGGAATGATTTCAATATAAAGAGATTTTGATGCATTATACCTATCCTTCCAAGCTAAAAGGGATAAGTTCAAAGACTAGAAATTTTGAATCATTAATCTCATCCCTACAGAGAATTTTTTGATAGTTAATGTGGGTTCAAATTAGGTAGACCATGAATTGGAATAGTTACAGAGATTATTGCCGAGGTATAAGGACATAATTACCTAGGCCTATAGAAACCTTAAGGTCTTCAACATGAGATTAATTAATCACACCATTATTAATCAATCAAAACATCTCCTTGAAACCTAACCAAGAACCCTTTAGACAAAGACAAAGGACAATAAACTCAATCTTAGAGCCCTTGATTCATAAGGAAGTTCAAAAGTTTTTTTGTATAGGGATAATTTTCCCATCTCACCACTCCACCTAGGTGGATAAATTGGTCTTGGTGTGAAATAAAAATGGTGAAATATGCCTTTGCATGGACTTCTATAATTTGAATCAGGCCTCGGATAAAGATAACTACCCATTTCCCTTACTAGACAAGGTGATCCAAATGGTGTATGAGTCCTAGATGATGTCCTTTTTGGATGGTTTCTTAGGCTATAACTAGGTCCTAATTAACTTAGGAGATAGAAATAATACTATTTTCACCACCAAGTGGGGCACATTCACTTATAAATGACTACTTTTTAGGTTAATCAATATTCGTGTATCCTTTCAAAGGGCGATAGACTTCACCTTTGAGGACCTAATAGGTAATTGCATATTGTATACACATAATATTTTCAAAATTTTATTGATTATTGACACTTTATATCTTGAAAGAACCTATCGAGTCTCAATCTCTCTAATTGCATACCTTAAGGGGTACACCAAGAAAGGGGTGGGTAAACCATTGATGCTTCATAAGATTATTATTCATTTTTTCACTTGACGTCTACACACTTGTCTCCTAAAACCTTAAACCCTAAGCTTATTTTTATATTTCATATCCATTCTAGTCATTATCATTCTGTAGTCCTTCATTTCTTTCCTTATTACCCTTTTGACATGTTCAATAAACTAGGTCGACCTGGTTGACCTAGTGTGTTTTGGGGACACTTTAACTCTTTTGGTTTGTTAGCCTCCTAGTTGACCTAGCATAGACCTAGTGATTAAACCCAAAAATGTGTTAGGTTGACCCAATAGACCTAGTATAACTAACATGTTTAAAATTTTTAAGGTAAGATCCACCTATATAAACAAGTTCATTTCATCATTATTAAAGGAGATAGTTTAATTAAGTGAAGAAGTGCACATACACATCTGCTTATTGACCATTCTACTTGACGAATAAATATTTAGGGTTCAGTACTTTTTTTGGATATTTGGTCTTGTCTTGTGGAGATGTATTTTGGATGCTTAGGTAGGTTTTGTAGTATAGAGATAATTTATCCTGGTTATCCTTACAAACCATAACAATCTCTTGTGAATCACCTTGTCCAAGAGAGAGATTGAGGCTTAATAGGTTCATCTTTAAAGGTAAGTAATCCTAACTTTATTTCTCCTTTGTAAGAGTAGATAGATAATGTAGTATGTATTCTTCTCTTCCATGTATTAAGATTCTATATACATTGATGTGAGTATATGTCTCTTATACATGTTTAGTTTAGTTATTATTTATTTGTTTTGTTCTAACCCCAACTTTATGGCATAAGCTTTGGTGTGCACTAGATTATTTTACTTGTTATTAATATAGTTTACTCTCTTGTTTGTTAGCATAAGTAAAATATCAAATCATAGGGCTCTTTTAGGGTTGTTGTGTGATTGTGTTAGACTGTATGCTTTGGAACCCTTCCTAGCATGATATGTTGTGACAATAGATACAAGTGATCCCCTAATTGGGTCTAATGGATCCCCATATTGGTAATACTTGCACTTAACAAGTGTATACCCAATCAGAATTTTAGGTGTGCTCTATCTTATCTAATCCAATATTAACTCATGTACATCATGTAATTTTAATTGCATAGATTCTGGTGAACCTGAGGTGAATCCTATCCTACCACTACTTGGATTATCTTCACATTTCCATTTTTGTTTCCTTTCTTATTTATCATTAGCTTCAATTTGGCTTCACCTTCATTAAATTTTAGTAAACCCGACATGAAAATATCCCTTGTATGATTTATTTCACTTATTTCATTATTTTTATCACCATTTATATCATATATTTTGACATATTAGTTTGATTCTATCGACCCAATTATTTTTCTTTATTCATAAGAATAGGCAACTAGATGGATCATCTCAACCCAATATAATTTTTTAGCACGTTTTATACTTCCAATTTAGTTTACTAGGTTGAACAAGTTAACCTAGCACATTTTCAACCACTTTTTAGTAGGTTCTTATATAGCCTGATCGATCAACTTGACCCAATACAAGTCTTTAGATTATTAGACTTTTAGTTCAGCCTACTAGGTCAACCAGGTTTATCTAATACCCTTTTTTAACATTTGTAATAGGTTATTATATATCTCAATCAACCAACTTGATCTAGTTCTATAGATTGAATTATTTTTCTCTAAGCTTCTTTATTAGCAATCTCCTTCATTTCCATCTCTAAATCATTAAGGTCAGTCTTTTATTCTCTATCTCTTTTTGTTTTGTACTTTCTTTACAATTTTTTATTCTTCAAAACTACCATTACACAGCCAACTCAATTGACTTAGTCAACCCATTTATGTGTTCTATGTGTTGTCTAAAATAAGTGGGTTGACTTGGTCAACCTAGTAGGTTTTCTAGACCCTATCTTTAGTAGTAATAGCTTGACCCTATGGACCTAGTTCTATATGTTGTGCATATAATGTTTTCACTATACCTTGTTTCAAATTTAGAATTAACCTTGCATGTTAATTACATCTTTTATTTTAGTTTTTTGCATGCTTATAATAATTCACATAGTCTAATTAGGAGGTTTTTAATTAATTGCTTAGTTTCACTATTTCTATTTTATGCACATGTGGCCAAATCACTTAACATCAACAAGCATTTTAACATTTGACTACCCAAGACAACCTACTTGGATTTCATCACCAAAGGGGAAGCTGCCTTGATGCTCTGGTCAAGTATAAATCATGGTTAATGGTATATTCTGGCTAAGCACTTGACACCCTTATCGTTGTAGTGTGTGAAGTGAGGGGGTAGGCCCCAATACCAAGATTGTATCATTACCACTATAGTCCCTTTCATCCTAAACTCACCTAAAACCATCCATAGATTGCTATCTAGTAACTTGATTACAATCAACTCCCTATCATTTAAAATTATTCTTAATAATCTAATTAGCATTATAGGTTAAATAATTAGTTAGTTTTACTTTCCAAGTTATCTGCTTGCTCTTTGCTCAATTGTGTGTGTAAGAACTTGTATTAGCTAGCATTGGTACAAGGTTTTGCTTTGTATGCATTAATTGGATTAGCTAATGTCAATTAATTAACTATCTATTTAATTTCATCATTTACTTTCTTAGATCAATGGAAAACTATCTTGTTTCATTTCAAAAACTTATTATCATCTCTTTCTTTTACTTCCCGTTTACTACAATAGGTTGACCCTATCGACCTAGCATCTTTTTCAGCCCATGTACACTACACTAGGTCAACCTAGTTGACCTAACACTATTTACAACTTTCCCCCCCTTTATATTAGTCTCTATTATCTATATCAAGTTGATCTTGTGGACCCTATATAGTTTCACAATCTCTATTTCTGTACTAGGTTGAACAGGTCAACCTAGTTCTATTTCAGTCACTTTTTGATTCTTTGATTTTTCATTTTGCTTCTTATCCTTTCATCATGGACTATCTATTTGGTGACAAAAATAAATTTTATTCAATAAAAATTATGGAATTTACCAATCCTAATAGGGTCTCCCATAGACAAAGTAGGTTTCCTTTCGAGAATGATAGTAATGTTCATATTGCAACCTACACAATGGACTATGTGACCCCTCCTCATACCTCTTTACAAAAAAAACCTCCTCTTCTGTTATAGGATCAACTTGAGTTATAGTATACTCCTAAAATTCTTTTCTTTATCATAGAATTCCCTCAACATAGAGGGAAGGATTCTTCCACCATTTATAACCTCATGATTAGCTATCAAGTTGAAGAATCTCATTCTCCTACTCCCACTTTCTCAACTAGATTTAGGGTTACCAATTTCTTTCTTCTCAATCTCTTCCTTCAATCTTGACTCCTTCTTATGCCATGACATCTTCTTCCTTAACTTATTCTACCTCCTTTCCTAGTATCTCAACTAACATGGAAGGTTTTACATCTAGTTCGACTTTCATAAGACCCATTATCCTTAATCCATCCATTAGTTCATTTTTTACTACCTAAGGCACTCATGCTTCTAGTGCTTCTTCCTCTCAACCATCTACTAGTCCATCTTTTTCTTCACAAGAAATTTTTTCCACTAGTGCCTCAATTCTCATAGCTCTTCTCAAGCTCATATCAACATAATAGTGGTACCTAAGCCACTAATGTTAGCACATACACACCAATAATAATTATTATAATAACACTAATCAAACTAATCCACTATTTTTATAAACTCCCAATCAAATGAACACATTCCAAGCTCATATTATGAATCAAATGATGTGAATGCATAACCACCTTCTTAATATTCAATATAATCCTCAACTAATGACTTGGGGAACAAATAACCAAAGTGTTCCTCCTCCCCCTCTTTGAGATTCTCAAGGAAATCTCATTCTTGAACCTCCATTAGTCAACAAAGTCATCCATCATTTACAAAATTAACCTCTTACTACTCAAATTGATAACATTGACATTGGAGGTATAACACCTACAATTTCTTACAATGGATCAACTAATCCTACCCTTCCTAGTAAGATGATTGGAAATATTTATAAGGATTGGGTCAAATTAAAAACCTTTGATTCTACCAAACTCCTTGCCAAAACCCTCATAGGTGATGCCTTGGATTGGTATAATCAAATAAACCTCATTCCATTACTAGTTTGGAGGATTTAGCAAATGCTTTAGTATAAGAATTCCAAACTAGTGATCTTGAAAACACTTTGGCCCATTTCATCAATTACAAATAAAACTAAAATAAAACCACCCAAGCCTTTGTTAAATGATGGAAGACTTTGTCAAAAAAGTGTGAACATAACATGGTTGATGATAATCTCTTTCATCTCTTTACCAATGATCTCTATCCTAAATTACAATATCAAGTCCGCATCCTCTCTCCACATACCCTGGAGGAGGCCATTGACCAAGCCAAATGATAGGATTTACTCATGCATCAATTTAAGCCACCCTAACCTTCTATAGGTCTTTGTCTATTACTTAAAAATAAAAGCCACAATATTACCAATGATGGTGCTACCGATTCATATGATACCATTCACAATATTCAAACTATCATGCTTACCCCTTCTTTGGAACCAATTCCTCCTTCTCAAAAATATAATAATCCTAATTTATCTTCATAAAATTAATTTAATTTTTAATAAACCTTTTTCCTTAGCTAAATTACTTAAATGTCTACCTAGGCCTCTTCCTCTAGAGATTAATCCTACTCATCCTATGAAAATCTGGTATGATCCTATCAATTTTTTTAGTTTCATGTTATTTAGGTTCATTCTCACGAGACTTGTAGACAACTTCATAATTTATCTATGCAATTTATTATTGGACCTAATTTTGATCATGATTCTATAATTTTAAAACATCAATAATCTTATGAAAATGCTCTCAAGTAATACAAAACTCATGATAAAACTCAAGCCTTGAATCAAGAAAATGCTAATTTAGTTATCTATAAAGATCCTTTACCTAATCATCAACCTATTTAAGAAAACCAAGACAAGCCCACCCATTCCACCAATAATTTATAAAGTCTTGTTGAACCAAATTCTAAATAGAATGTGGTTAGCATGACTAATATGCGAAAGGTGGTGGATTTCATTGATTCCCAACCTATCTATACCCCACCTCCTTCTCAAACATACTTTATTATCCAAAATTATTCTCCAACTCATTTTAATGATTTGGGGAAATAATATATTATAACCTTTGATGATAGTATAACTTAAGATTCTCCTTGGATAATACATCCCATTCTATTTCTACCATTATTCGATCATCTTCTAATATAAATGATAATCAATCTCTCAATGATAATCAACCTTCTATTAACAATTCTTCTAATTCTAAAGTTCAATCTAAACCTATTACTTCATCATATCAATATGATTTATAACCTTCTTATAAATATTCTCATTCTTATCAACACAAATTTTAATGCTCTTCACCTCCTCCTTCTGAATACCTCCTTAACCATTACGTGCCTATATCTAGCAATCTTCTCATGGGTTATGATGAATGGGATCCCATTGTGGAGCTCACTAATCTTCCATCTCAAATTCCATTTCTTGAGCTTATGATGACCTCTCCCCATCATCAAAACTATCTTATACAACTATTATTTGAGATGAATGTCCCTCATCCTCCCTTAGTAGGATGGGAGGTAGCTTTATCTAGTTTTGAGGATAGTACTTGCAACAATGTGAAGAAATGTCCATCAATGTTGATGAAACTATCGACACATCTCTTTTTTAAAATTTTCCCATCACATCTATGATTCTAGATAAGATTTTTCTTTGTACAGATATCCTATCTTATTTATTAGCATCCAAATAGGTGATATCCAAATTAAATGAGCATTGATTGACAAGGGTTATGGCACTTGTATTACTTCTCTTGATTTCATTAAAATCCAAGATATTTAGAATGCAATATTAAGTCTACATGTAGTACTTGCCAAGAATATGATGAAGGCAAATGCCTCCTCTTGGGTGTGTGTGGCTTCACATTACTATCCCACCTATCACCATTCATTTAAAGGTGATGATCTTTAACTTTCCCCTTTCTTATAACATCTTGCTTAGTAGGTCTTGAACTCATCATATGTGAGATATCACTTATTCCACCTACCAATGCATTAAATTCCCTCATAATGGAGACATTTATAGGATTCAAGGAGATACTAACCCTTGGAATTTTGAACAATTCCAAGATCATGGTGTTTTCAAAATTCTTACTCTTGAGCCTTTGCCTAACATTTTATTCCATGAGTCACAATGTTTAAATTTTCCTATCAATTAAAACAAAGGTTAAAATGGGCATCCTGAGCTCATTGGTAAAATTCCTCCCAACCTTTTAGAATCTAATGATGATGAGCCTGATGATATTAACTTAAAGATCAAAACTTTCAATCTCGTGCCTCATCTCATCTTGTAGCTTCCTACTTCCTTCCAACCTTGTTCTCGTAAACCTTCTTGTGATGGCATTCCCATGGTCTTATCTTAGAATCAAAATTTTATTCACCATGCTTATTCTAATGACAAAGTTATTCCAACTTATGTCATTGATCTTCATATGCTAGATTATGATGATGGCTATTCTTTAGATGACCCTTTATTAGGCAGTCTTGTCCAAGTCCATAATGCCAAGATTATGCATTATCATTCTTCTTAACTTAATTATTTTCATGCATCTTCTCATTTTTCAACATTTATACTTCTTAATTCTTGTATTTTTATTCTTATTATAGAGTAGATATGGAACTGACACCTCTAGTTTTTGAGGAGCTCCATAGGACTATGCTCATGTATTGTGATATGATCAGGCCTTACTATTTTGCTAGGTTCCCTAATTCCCATCCTTATTTTATTCTTGAGATTAGTGTTTTCCTCCTTAAATATTTTATTTATCCCTCCCCTCCCATATTATAACTTGTGTTATAACTAATTATTATTGCTACTTCCACTAGTACCGAGCCTACTTTTGCTTCTTCCACTAGTGCTCTTTCTATTAAGCCTAGTTCCATTCCTCTTCCATCACCACTTTCTCTTAGTGATGGTTTGATTCCTTTACCTAAGATGGATCCTCTACCCACCAAATGGGTTGATGATTCATTTCTTTCTTCTTCCATGCATGTTACACCTTCTCCTATGAGTGTTTCTACTAAAAATACTCACAAGTGTATCTATTGCTTCTATGGGATAGATAATCACTCTTTTACCCATTATCATAAGTTATGAAAATATACTGATGTTTTTCATAATTCTTCCATATCAATAGAAACTACCTTCCCTCCAAATATCCTTCCTAAATATGTACCTAAGTATGATTAGAGGTATTGTTTATGGCACTAATATGACACACATCACACTGATCATTGTCATATCCTTTAACAACATCTTAAGGACCATCTTATAGCTATTTATAGACCTTATACCATTCTTACATTACTTAATTATTTAAATAAGTCTCCCCCTTATTCTCTTATATCTACACCTCATGTGGTCCCTTCACCACCTTTTTTACCTCCACTTATGGTTCCTTCTCCACCCATGGACCCTCAACCCATGGATCCTTCTCCATCAGTGATTCCTACATCTCCCATAGATTCCATTCACATGCATTATCCTAACCATCCTTTACCCAATTTCACTCCTCAACATGATCCAATGAGTATTCTTAATTTTTCAATTGAGGAGATTAGAAAAGAAGTATTTTCCTAGTATTTAGCAAAGATTGATGAGACATTAGCAGTAGTTCATATTCAGCTTCATAGAGATTTATTTGATGTCTTGTATAATGTGTGTGGATAGATTTACCAATAATAATGAGCACATGAATGGTGCTTTCAAATTTTGGATTAGATGTGTACTCCAGTTTTATTTTCATATATCTAATTATATCATTTGACACTATGTCAAATTCTTGCATATCTTATTTAGTGATCTTCCTTATTGTACTATATTCCTTGCTTATTTTTTCATTTACTTTTCACATATGATTTTCCTTCCTTATCATTTATTTATATTTATATTTACATCTTATTCTTGTTACATCCCTTGGATTTTTATTTTATGAGTTGCTTCATAAGACTATGAATAAGACCCAACAATCCTCATAAAATTACCATTTCTTTTTCTTATTTCCTTCTACCTACCATTATTATTTTGGCATCCCTCGTGGGTCTCTCTTTTTTGAGTTGCTTTGTAAGAACATGGATTGGACCTGACATCCCTAAAAAAATCACCATATTTTCCTTATTTTTGTCTTGTATCTTCATGATTATTTGATTTCTTATCCCTACTTTTCATAGCTAATCATCATGGTGACTTGGTTGTACATACCTTGTGTCCTTTGGTTTTTGTCTCCTTTTACCATATGATTAGTTACCAAACAATCTTTCACATTACTATTTCCTTTTATCAGTCCACCTTTAGAATGTAAACTAAACATATAAATAATTAAGACTAGAGATCACATACTTGTTCATTATCCAAGCCTAAGTGTCTTAGTCAATCTTTTATCTTTGGTTACTTAAATTTCTTTAGCCTTATGCTATAGCTCATTCGTGTGTATCACTATCTCTCTCATGATTGGTCATTCCAATTCCATAAGAAAGAAGAATCTTTAAAAAAAATCCTTTAACATAAATTTAAAATCCAAATAATTTAAACAAAAGATAATGATATCAAAAGGAAAAAATATGCAATATATTAAAAGTCAAATCACACTAAAAGATGTGATTCAAAGCACATCTCCTTCTTCTAGTCAAAGCTCAAACTCCACATTTGGCCTCATGATAGAGCTAAGGTACTTTAGGGTGTGGTAGGCTAGTATATTAGAAGAGGATAATTTTAAAAAAAAAAAATCTTCTAGTGCTACCTACTTTCTCACACAAGTACCCAATATTTGTAGTAAATTAACAGCTTTGTAAGGGGTCCTAAGGAGTGGGGAACACATTTTGGGGAGGTAGGTCCATTTTAATTTTCCTTATACCAATATAACTTCATGAGTTGATCTTTGTAGCACACCTATCCGACTAAAAAGCTTTGTGTCTATAGGGAATAGGCTTCCTTTGTACATAGATGACCACTAATCACTTAGTGTCTTCTCATGTCCTTAGTATGCCTCTTTCCTCAAAATGTTTTCTATAAAGATGCCTCAGTATTTGATTTTTACACTCCCTTTTTCATTCCCTTTCCTCATATTTCCACTTGAGAGATATTTATTTTCTTTATGATCACACCCCTTAGGTTTTTCATTTGTGAGTTGCTTTATAAGACAACATGTAAGACCCAACATCCCTCAAAAATTACCATCTTTTCCATCCTATTACTCTTATCCATAGTTTACTTGGTTGTTCATGCTTATTCCACCCCAAGTGGTCTTCCCTTTGTTGATTTGAAGTGTAAGACCATGGATAGGACCCAACACTCCTCACAAAGTTTTTCAATAATCAAGTCACCATCAAATTATATGTGCCAAGTATGAGACAAGATTTGATTGGTTATAAAGTTACACATCATTTGACATGCTTCCCAGCTTGAATTATTATGGTTTATGCTTACTTCATTTTTATTTTACCTTTTTTTTTTTGAGTGCATGTAAGATTTCAATCATTTCTTAAATTTTGTCATACTTCCCAGCTTGAATTAGTGTGATAAATTTAAGACCAAGTTTTCATTGATTTTTGATTTATTTTTCTTACCATATGTGCCCTTATTCATACCTTCCATTTTATTACTTTATGGTCATACTTCCCAACATGATATTTAGTATGATTTTATTTATTTTAATTTGGTGCAAAATTATTTCACTTTGGTTTGAAAACAAATCCCCTTTTTACCATCCTATTTTCCATTTCTTGGTTCTTTATACTTAGTCATTTTTCATGTTACTACACATTTCCCAGCTTGAATTAGTGTGTAGTGCATTTTTTATTGATTACATTTTTCCAAGTCTTTTCTCTAGTTTATTTTTAACCATGCATGTGTTTTTCATAATGATAGAAAATAAACCACATCACATATATTTCCTATATCATATATAACAAAGCTAAATTCATGTGCTAGAAAGGAATTTATCCAAAGCATCCACAAACACAACCATCATAAAGACAACATACACAACCAGCACTAATAATCCAAAATAATACATCATATATATATATATATATATATATATATATATATATATATATATATATATATATATATATATATATATATATATATATATATGATGTATTATTTTGGATTATTAGTGCTGGTTGTGTATGTTTTCTTTATGATGGTTGTGTTTGTGGATGCTTTGGATAAATTCCTTTCTAGCACATGCATTTAGCTTTTTTATATATGATATAGGAAATATATGTGATGTGGTTTATTTTCTATCATTATATATAATCTCAAGAGTTTGATACAACATATCAAATCATATACAATGATCCATTTCTAGGGCTAGGCTCCATTCTATCTATCTCATTGCCTAGCCGCACTGCCTGCTAAGGCCTCAATATGACTCCTCTAAATGGTACACTATAATGAGGAAGTTTCAGATCTCAATACCTCTACCTATCCTTATAGACATGCTATCTGCACTTATGCCTATACCAACTTTGTCTAGGTCACTGCATGTGCCTATATAACCTAGGTCTACATCATCGTATATGTTTGCATCATCTATGTCACTATGTCTAGATGCATAGATCTCTCATCAACTAGGGCCTAATATACCTACCTCAACCCTACAACCATATCTTCTAGTGGTTGTACCCTCTTTCTCTTTGCATATGTATTTACCTCATGGCCTCTACTACTAGTCTAAACTAGCTCGATTGAGGTGGGGTAAATGGTACACTCAAATCCTCTAGTGTCATGGGTTGTATAGATGTAGAGTCTCATCTAAGACATCATGGAGTGATCCCATAACTAGGTACCCCCATCTCTCCTCCTCATCCATAGGTATGCCTACAAAATCACACTAGATGGATTTTAGATCATAGTCATATCTCACAATATCTATCTATCTATCTATTTACAAAATTAAGTAATAAATCAATCATATTTTTCTTACCTAGTTATGTCTTAGCTCCTATGGTCTCACCATCCATGTAACTGCTTAACACAATCTCCCCATTTGCATGGCCTCTTAGTACCTCCTCTATAAGTCACCTCCTTAGCTTGAACCTAGATGTCATTTATCACATCTATCTCAACCTATACTTGAGTGGTCTCTCTCTCATTTGTCTCTCCTTTAGCTCCTCTATTAACTCACCAATGATGATGATGGTCTCTGATCTTTCCTCCTACCTCCATTGATGTCATGTCCTTGGTGGTTATATCTCATCTCTTTATAGAGTTAGTAGTGGTACATCTAGTATCTCAACCTCCACCTCCTCTTGCTCTACCCCTCATCATGCTTGACCAATCCATGGTCACTCCTAGTGTGGCCTCAATATTGGTCTCACTATCAGTGGTTTGAGTCCCCTCTTCCCTCATGTCTCTCTCACATGTTGAGTCCACTAGGCAAACCCATTTTCCCTAGAACCTATGCTACTAGATGTGGTTCTCTCTACCATGTATAGTGTCCTATCACCTCTCTCCTCTCTAGTTCTAGTCCAACTATGTGCTATCTCTTCCAAGTAGTCACTAGATACTTATATGGTCACCATATTATGTCAGTGCATCTAACCATCTTTAGCACTGGCATGTGGGGCATGACTCATGCTACCTAGTCCTCCCTCCATCTCCTCACTTGAGGTGACCTATTATCAACCACATGGGGCAACCCAGTCAGTTGATATATAAGAAATCTCTCATATATCCATGTTATCAGTAGTAAGATTAGTCTCATGGTCTTATGTCCTCTAACTTGCATCTCAAAAAGATCATGAACAAGATAGATCAAGATGATAGAACCTAGATCATATAATACTCCCACCTCCAACATCATCATACTCAAGGCTACCATGTATAGTGGTACCTTGTCATCTAACTTGTGACAAACCACTCACTATGTCATAAAGCCTATCACTACCTTCCAAAGATCCAAATTCTATGATATATACATATTGTCCATACTTACTCTCCACCCTAATAATATCATATTTAAGCTTTTAACCTACATGGATAAGTCTCTCCTCTCCTCTATGCTATCTAGTATCCTTACGGTCACTGGTGATCCTACTATAGGTAGTCTAAGGATGGTATGGACATCCTCTAGAGTAATATCCACCTCTATCACATCCTCATCCATCTCCCATCTAAAGGTGTTGGTTAGCCATTCCTAGTAACCAAGGAACATGACCAACACATCTGCACTAAGGGGGACCCTACACATATCTAATATACCTCTTATACCTATGGATATTAGTCTAGCTTTGTCTCTATTTATCAACCTATCTAAAAAAATTAGTAACCAAGACACATCTAACAACCTCCAGAACCATGGTCATCTCTGTAATCAAGAAATAACAAAGGATGTATTAGTTCCTCTATGTTATGTATAATTATAATACATTATTTATACATTCTATTTTTAATAAAAATCAAACATAATTTATTCATTTTTATCCATTTTATCTTATTGTGGTCCCTCTTACCCTTCTTTGGTCATTTCGGGCCATTCTAGCCATCTTTTGACTTTCAACACACTTTTTCATGCTTATTTTGGTTCCTTGATCAACCTAGTTTGACCAAAATTTACCTATTTTTGTCATAGTTAACTTCAAATTCCATTTTAACCCTCTTATTTTCCACTCCCTAGTTATGAGTTTTCATGGTGGCCCTTACGGACTAGTTTCTCACTCCATTCTAGCTTTTTAGCTTGCAGATTACACTAGGTCAACCATATGGATTTTTACCCTGATTTAACCTACTAGGTTGACCATATGGATTTTTATCTTGATTTAACCTACTAGGTCGACCTAGTTGACCTAGTATGTTTTGTGTGTTGACCTATTATATTTTGCTAAAAGTATGCATTTTTCTTGTTTTATCCCTAACCCATTTCTCATCTTCATATATGCTACCCTTAGAATCTAATTTTGTTCAATTTTGATGTGTATGAATTATTAAAAATAAATTTTATAAAAAAATCACTTAATTTAATACAAATATCAAAAATTGGTTTGAAATTCATAGATGCATATATGTTGTACACCCGCTATCGCTCCTGGAGCTCCCTCTCACCTAGAATATCATTTCATCACCATCCTAGCTCATTTTATCTCTAGATCCCTTTTTATCTTCTCTTACAATTCAAATAACAAATAATTTTTCTTTTTCCTATTTAAAATCACTTTTTATCAATTCAAATTCTTCAATTATTTTCCTTTAGATTCTTTATTTTGCTCATATCTTTGTTTCTACTCATCCATTTTGCAAACCATAAAATGGATTAGATTTGTGGTGATATGGAGATTATTTTCAACTAATACATGCCTACCTTTCAATTTTTTTGATTTTTGGCTATTTTTTGCACTAACTTCTATAGTGTACCTAGTTTGATTTACATTGGACACCTTCACTTTCTTGAAATCTTCTTATTTATCTACAATATTAAGGTAAGTTAAAGGTATGTGTTTTTCAATTCTATCCTTCTATTTATCTTATTTTCTACTTACTACACCATACTTAGCATCAACATTGTGTGTTATCATGTTCTATCCTAAAGCACCATCCCATGTTGTACTTGCACTTATGTGACATGTGATGAGCTTTGATTGGGGCATATGTATACACATAATATTTTCAAACTTTTATTGATTACTAGCACTTTGTATCTTGTAGGAACCTATCGATTCTTAATCTCTCTAAGTGCATGCTTTAAGGGGTGCACTAGGAAAGGAGTGGGCAGACCATTGGTGTTTCACAAGATTGTTGTTCCTTTTTCCACTTGTCATCTACACACTTGTATTCTATAACCTTGAACCCTAATCTTATTTTTCTCTTTCCTATCCATTACAATCATTATCATGATTTATTCCTTCATTTCTTGCCTTGTTAGCCTTTTGGCCTTTGTAGCAAAATAGGTCAACCTATTTGACCTATTGTGTTTTGGGGACACTTTATCTCTATTGGTTTGTTAGTCTCCTGGTTGACCTAACACAAACTTAGTGAGTTATCCCAAAAATGTGCTAGGTCAACCTAGTCAACCTAGAATAACTGACATTTCCAAAAAAAGTTAGATAAGATCTACCTATATATACAAGTTCATTTTATCATTATTAAAAGAGATATTTGAATTAAGTGAAAAAGTGCAAATGAACATCTATATTGACCATTCTACTTGAGGAATAAATCTTTAGGGTTCAATACTTTCTTTGAAGCTTAAATCTTGTCTTGTGGAAAAGTCTTTTGGATGCTTAGGTAGGTTGTGTAGCCTAAAACTGATTTATCTTGGTTATCCTTACACACCATAACAATCTCTTGTGAATCTCTTTAGCCAAGGGAGATATTAAAGCTCATTAGGTTCATATACAAAGGTAAGTATTCCTAACTTTATTTCTCCTTTGTAAGAGTATATAGATAATGCAGTAGGTATTCTTCTCTTCCATGTATGTGGATTCTATATACATTGACATGAGTGTATGTCTCTTATGCATGTTTAGTTTAGTTGTTTTTTATTCATTTTGTTTTGACCCCCACTTTGTGCCACAAGCTTTGGTGTGCACTATATTAGTTTACTTTTATTTTTATTAAAATAATTTACTCTCTTGTGTTTTTTTTATCATAAGTGAAATATCAAATCATAGGACTCTTTTAGGGTTGTTGTGTGATTGTGTTAGACTATAGGCTTTGGAACCCTTCTTATCATGATATGTTATGACAAGTGATACAAGTGATCCCCTAATTAGGTCTAGTGGATCCCAATATTGGTCATGCTCCTGCTTAACAAGTGTATACATAGTGTAGGTGTACTCTATCTTATCCAATTTAGGATTAATTCATGTACATCATGTAATTCTAATTACATACACATAATAATATATATATATATGACCTAATCATGTTCTCTAAATATAGGTCAAATCATGTGCACCACCTAAAAAGAGTATTTGAAAGATGTAAAAGTTATGGCATCTCTTTAAACCCAAATAAGAGCATGTTTGGTGTCACCTAAGGTAAGATTCTCAATCACATTGTCACAAAGAAAGGTATTGTTATTAACCTCAAAAGGGAGGATGTAATTTATAAACTACCTCTACCTAATAACAAGAAGGAACTAAAATCTTTCTTTGGTAAAATCAACTTTATGCATAAGTTTATTTATGGATTTGATAAAATAATGAAACCCTTGAATTCAATGTTGAAATAGGACACTAAAGTGGAGTGACAAGCCAAATCAATGAAAGATTTCTAGGATATCAAATATTCTATCTTGCAAGTCCCAGTCCTCATTAGCCTAGACTATACATAGGACTTATACATCTATCTAGTTGCTTCAGAGTACACCATTATTACTTGTCTTAACTAGAGGTTAGAAGGAGAAAAACACCCCATGGCTCTTATGAGCACTAATCTCAAAGATTCCTAATTCTAATATTCCACCCTAGCTAAGCACACTTTGCCCTAGTTAAAGAAATGAATAAATTCAAGCAATATATCTTCTATAACAGAGTACATGTCATCATCCTAGACCCAACTATAAATCAAAAGCTAGGGAAAAATGAGTTAGTGAGAGAAGAGGCTAATGGATGACAAAATTACAAGAGTATGACTTGGAAATCAAGCCATCTAAACTAGTTATAAGATAAGGCTTTACCTAGATAATCATGGAGATATACCCAAGAATTATAGTACACCATGTGGACCAACAAAGGGTGTGACATCAAACTTGCACTTTCTACTTTATGGAAATGCACCCCTGAGACTCAACCATGTGTAGATAAGAGCCCTCTGGTTGAATAAACTAGGAGTAATCCATCCTCAGGCTAATTCCATGGTTCATGAGGTTATTGGGAAGGTTACTATTGGCATATAATATTCAAAGATGGTCATGCTCATGCGTATTTTTACTGCCAATGCCAAACCTTTTCTAAAAAGGAAATGCAAACCACAATGCCACTACAACCTATTGTATAATCTATACCATTTTCACAATGGGGATTGGATTTTATGGGGGTGATTAACCCTAATTTATTAGTTGGTCATAAATTCATCCTTACGAGTATGGACTACTACACTAGATGGTCTGAGGTAATTGTAACCAAAAAGAACACCAGTCTCAAAATCATCAAGTTCTTGGAGAATGTCATAGTCACCCATTTTGGGTTCCCCATTTATTTAGGATATGATAATGGCTACACCTTTCAATACATGGAATTTGTAGAGTGGGCCTATGATAATAGAATCACATTGAAGTTCTCCTCTAATTCATAAGGGAATAGATTAACATAATCTACCAATAAAAAATTGATCGATGCCATCAAAAAATCATCTAGAGAGAAGCCTTGAGAATGGTACTCATTATTATATTTTTCTTTATGGTCAGATCACACCAGGTACAAATAAGCCCTCAAATATTTCCTTTCCTTACCATCTACATATTGGAGTTAATCATGTCGATCACTCTCAGAATGTTGACTTATAAGTTCTTGTAGAAATTCATGAAGCCAGATGACAAAGTGAAATCTAGACTCCTAGACCTGATTTAGTTATAGGAAGATTAGGATGAATCTCTACTAAGTTTTAACAAGCACCAAGACATAGTCAAGAGTTGGTTTGACAAGATGGAAAAGGTCAAGACTTAGAATTTTGGACATAGTCCTAATGTGGGACAAGGCCCATGAGAAGAAAAGATAGCATTTGAAATTTGATCCCCTTTTGTTCATCCCTTTCTAGATAGCCTAAATAATAGGCCAAAATGCATTTTGTCTCAAACATTTCTAGTAAACAGGTAGATATTGAATCACTATTTCTCAGATATCTCTTCTAAAGTGGTTTCTATGTAATTTGAGTTAGAGGTAATTATATATATATATATATATATATATATATATATATATATATTAGATAGGTTTTCTTTAGTTGTATGTATTTTTTCATCATGTGTTTACTTTAGTTGTGTTCTTTTATTTTCTTTTGTTTTTTACCCTCTAGCCCCCTTTTCATTCTACATTATTCCTCTGACAACTGACCCTCATTAGAAATTGATTCAAGTGGTGGCTGAAACCTGAGAGAATAGATGAGGAATACGGAGACCCAAGTTAAAGCTTTCAATCTAAGTGATTTCAAGATTGTAAAAAGGAATTTTTGACATCCCAAATTTGAGAATCTAATGATTCTAAGAGAAACATGTGAATTTTAGAATAGCCTACACCCTAATATAGACACCAAACTACACTTAAAATAATTTCTCAAGAAGATATCAAATTATTCAAGTTAATCAAGGACTCAATGACTATTTAAAACCTTCCCCTTTATCCATCCATAATTGACTTGTTCCCAAACCCTTAATGGATAAGAGTAATAAATAATGATCTCTTCTTGAGAAGCTTGTAAAATAATAAAAAAATCATACAAAATCTAAATTTTGAGTCCACCTTGAAAGGGATATAGAGGTAATCTCAATCGTAGTATTTTTATCTTGGATAGTAATAGATCAAGGCCATGAATAGGACCAGAGGGATCTCTATCAGGGCTATGGATACTCATTTACCAATAAAGTAATGTCATAGACATCCCCCTAAGACATCAAACCAATAACACCCCAAAGGAAGTTTGATAACCAGTCTAGCCTTGATTAGTCAAATAAAATCCAAGAATAAATTGAAAATCAAAATCACTTCTCACACACACTAGTGGCCTTCAATGAGTGGAAGCTCAATATGTTGCTTGTTATCATAGGACTTTAGTGTCTCATAATTTATGTGGATAATAAAGACCCCCTATACAATATCTATGTTAAGTAAGGAAAGAAGAAGAAATTGATCTAGTTCTAAGTGATTCTTATCACTTTCCCCTTGGAATTTACCATTTTTTATGGCCAACATACCCCATTTTATTCAAAATGAAGGACCCCTCTAAAAATTATATGAACCAGAGCCTTAGAGTCATTTATTTTGTTCTTTCTAGTGAAGTCTACTCAAATCTTCAGAATATACACCACCATAATTTATTCAAGTGGTAATAGGCCTATTGTAAATTCTTAGAACTAAGGAGTCTTTATTTTTTTATAAATTATGCCATTAATGTTACAGGTTGATTTTCACATGAATCTCCTAGAGTCTAATCCCCTTCTTAGAGAAACAAACATTTTTCCTTTCATGGCAAAACAAGGTCTTCATATCTAATAGGAAGCTTTAATGTATCATATTATTTTTCCTTGATCATTTTATGATTTTTTAGAGCCCAACCAAATAGGAAGGTGCCACATCATTAGGAGTTAGAAAGGATAGTCCCCAGACCTATCAAATATTTTAAATCTTGGAAGAGCCTAGCTAAATAGGAAGGCACCACATCATCAAGAGTTAGAGGGATAGTCCCCTAAACCTATTATAGATGTCAAATCCTGAGAGATCCTGACCAAATAGGAAGGTGCCACTTCATCAAGAGTTAGAGCATCTAACCCCTCAGACCTATCAAATATGTTAGATATTAAGAGAGCCCAATTAAATAAGAATGTGCCACATCATCAAGAGTCATTGAGGCTAGTCCCTTGGACCTATCAGATATGTCAAATCCTAGAAGATCTTGACCAAATGGAAAGGCACCAAATCATAAAAAGTAAAAAAGGCTAGTCTATAGACCTACTAAATATGTTAGATCCTAAGAGAAACTGACTGAATAGGAAGGTGCCACATCATTAGGATTTAAATTAGCATATCCCCTAGACCTATTAGATATGTCAAAGCCTAGAAGATCTTGACTGAGTAGGAAGGTGCCACATCATCAAGAGTTAGAGTAGGCAGTCACCCAAACCTATCATATATGTTAGAGCTTAGGAGAGTTAAATCAACTAAGAAGGTGCCACATCATTAGGAGTCAGAGCATCCAATTCCCCACACATGTTAGACATGTTAGATATTGAGAGATCCTGATCAAATGAGATGTTACCACATCATTTGGAGTCAAAGCAACTAGTCCCCTAAACTTGTCAGAGATGTCAAAGCTTGGGAGAACCCAACCAAATGGGAAGCTGCTATGTCATCTAATGTGAGGATGAACTAGTTACCACTTTTGACCTGGGAAGCTCATAATAAAGTATAGACAAGAATTTAAGGCCAATTAAGCTATGCTACATGTCCCTAGGTTACACATCACCCAACCTAGGGGAATGGCATGGAGTATGAAACCATGCATAGGTGTCAACCATTAATAAGAGGACCGATAAATAGATAACACATGTTAGAAAGAAAGAGTTAGCTAAAGGTATTTTAATTGATATGACTACTTGCCTACCATGTAGTAGGTATTAAAATAATGGGAAGATGGAACCAATTGGATAGTTTTGAAAACATCCCATCACCATTACTAAATCTAGATGGTAGTGGAGGATCATGGGATCTAAATTCAATTTTGAATTTAGAAGTAAAGGGGGAAAATCTAGCCACCAAATCAAATTCAAATTTAAATCAAGTGAGCCACCAAATTCCATTAATGTATGGAGATGTTTATATGTATTTATAAATCCTAAGTGAGGCCCATTAATGGTTACCATTTCTACCTTAAAATAAATCTTAGACTGTTTACTTTAAAAGTTACACATAACCCCTATATCCCACTCCTTTAACACCCAAATCTTCCAAATTCCCCCTCTATCCTACTCTAATGGTTGCTACATCTTCAAATCTCAAATTTGAGCTTGAGTAACATGAAACTATTTTACCTATTGTTTTAACCATGTATAGACACTACAATGACATATTTAATGTAATTGAGTAGGTCACTAAGGATTTTTTTGACACTAACAACCAAATAACTAATTACAAAGATGCCCTTCAGTCCTATAAGAAGTGTGAAATACATAGAGTCATGGCCAAATATAGGACTTTACATGCACTGACCTACTGGGTGACATCCTTCACAAGGCTATCCATGTGTTAGATTTTATCAATGATTGGGTGTGCTCACCCAACTCTCAACAAAATATTTCCAACATATCTAGGAATGCCTTCAATGTGTATTAATCCCTACCAAACTTCTCTTTATCCTATGATGTAGTGACAATATCAGCTTAGATGGAAACCTCTTATATCTATGATGTCATCCATGGCTAATCTAATAACCTTAAATCTGAGTGTGTTAACAAATATAAAATCAATACTTACATGGTTTTCCCCTTTCGAGAGGAGGTCAGAATAGGAAATATCCTATTGAATGGATTATTTAGGGACCCAAATTTCTAGCACATCAATGAGTTGTGGGTGCCCCTCATATATATAATCCTAATACATTTAGACATCCTAGACATCAGAGGTTTGATTGATTTCAAGTTGGTCCATGCCATTATTGATGCTCAAATTAGAGGTGACTTCTACATGGTGAGGTACCTACTAGATGTAATCTATATGATGTTAGTGTTTAAAAATTAAACCTTTAGTGCATGGGTTCATAGTGGCCTAACTATCCACATGGTATTTTATTAGTTATATGGCAACCAATTCCACCAACATGTTTGGGATGTCTATGACTACTTATACCTAGTGATGTATCAGCGGTCAATAAAGCTTCAATTCCTTAGATCTCAAATGTAATCAAAGACTCCATCACATCCATTAGGTATTATTGGTTGTATAAATATGACATAGTGATCCAAGTTGTGGGTTTTTTCTAAGACCTCCTTTGCTTGATGAATTATCCCTGACCACTTAGTAGAATAGGAGATCACCTATCAACTAGTGAATAAAATATTTGACTTTTGCATATAATGTCAATAGAAGGTGTGCCCATAGATATTGATCACCATAAAATACCACATCTATAGGAACTTCCATTCAATATAAAATATGGTAGCCAAGCAAGACTCCTTCACCTTGGCAAAATACAAGATTTGGTAGTGGGACCCTAAGGGAGTGATTTTGGCCCATGTGGTGCAATACTTAGCTCAACTCAACATCAAATATGGCCATCAAAATGAATATAATTATTGAATCTATTTGAGTGTCATTAATGACAAGGAGGTGTTATCATAAATAGTAGTAAAGAAGAAAGAGAAAGGGAAGAAGGATTAGGTAGGCCCCTTCATAACTCCTCTAGCTCTTTCTTGGTCTATAGAAGACCTAACTCCAATATCTCTGATCATCTCCTAGAAAATATTGTAGGGCATCCCACTACCTTCTCCTCCTCAAACTCTAGCCCAAGTTTTAGCTCCACTTATACCAGTATTTATGGCTCCTCATGCTCTAGATCTTCCTCCACCTCCTCTAATTGCTCATATATATCCTTCTCCACCTCTTTTAGTAGTGTCAGTAACCACATTATAGTAGAGACAAGCCCAAAATATACGATGCAAGGAAACCTAATTAAAATGCACTTAACCATCAGTGTCATAGCCCCTAAGATTTGATGTAGTTAAAAACTCAAGAGAAAGTCCAAAATGAGGCACCTAATATGAACCCTTCCATGTTCCCCCACTCACTCCTACATCTCCTCCTATTTATTTTCCATCCCTCACTCCCACCTCATTCCATCTCCTAATTCATACACCCACTAGTTCTCCTCCATTCCAAGTGGTTCCTCCTCTATTTATCATTGATCCCCCTCCATATTTCACCTAATTACCCTTGGCCTCACTCCTTCTAAGCATCCTCACTTCCTCATTCCCTTTTGTTCCTCCCATCACACAACCTAAAGTACTCTTGGTGCCACATTGGGGTATGCCTCTAGTAGTAGGCATGACCACAACCTTAAAAATAATACCACTTTTAATAAGGACCCTCTTAGTCCCCACTTTTATTAGTATGGCATTCCCCTCCATGGATCTAATTACTCCACCATTAATTCCTATGGCCCCTATCATCCTGGTCAGACTATCCACCACATCACCTAGAGCTAACTTGGGAAAGAGGTTGTAGAAGAAATAGAATGTGACCCATACTTTAGCTCCAACTTGAAGGCCTTAAATTCCAACTCCACTTCCTCCATAGGTCTTGGTGACCCCTCCATCCCTAATAATACTAGTTTGATGATTTTCCCCTTGGCCCCTCTCTCTTATCCAAGGTCCCATGAGATTAATCTTCAACTATCCTATTTCTTACCTATCATTCCACATTCCATTCTCATGGGAAATTCCACTTTAGGTGAACCTAAATTAGAAACAATGGTGAGCATAAATTCTCCATTAGGCTTTATTGTTCCCAAAATCTATCACTTGTTTTTGTGGACAAAATGTTGATCATTTTGGTCCTATAGTCCAAAATGATCTCTTCTTTTCTCAAAAAATGTTCTGAGCAGTCAAGTTTTTCAGTCACGCAAGCCTTTTTTAGCTAAGTAAATCATAGGTTCAATAGAAAGGCTATTATAAGGAGAAGTTCAAAAAATACTTAAGGCATTTCATGAAAAAATTGTAAGGAATGAACCATTGAACTCTGCTTCAAAGAGTTTAAAGAGTTCAAAGTTTAATGGGTTCAAAACTTCAATGATGGAGTTTGATAATTTGGAATGAATTGATGAACCATTGAACCATTGAACCCCACTTCAAAGAGTTCAAAGTGGTTCAAAGTTTCAAAAGAGTTTAACTCTTTAAAGGTTCAAAGTGGTTCAAAGGTTCAAAAGAGTTCAATGCTTCAATGAGTTCAAAGTTTGAAGTTCAACTGGAAGATTCTAGAAGATGTTTCAAGTGGAAGATTCTAGAAAAATGGTTCAAATAATTGGTTCAATGATACATTTAACTCCTAAAGAAGACTAAGAAAATGTGGCTCTTTGTAAAATATTGAACCACCGAACCAATGAACTTTGAACCATTGAACCATTGAATTGGTGCACTCTGAGAAGATCAAAGTTTCAAGGTTCAAAGTGGTTCAAGCGACCAATGACATCCCTGTGGATGTCAAAATTAGGGTAATGGAATAACCATTGATTTTCAAATATGTATACTTAGGAACAAATCCAACAGAAAGTGAGAAGAGAGCTCAAGAGCCCAAAACACTAGGAAAAGACAAAATATAGCAATGAAAGAGGGAAAGTTACACTAAATCCATAAATAGCTACAGGAGAGTTATTCTAGTAGGTAGAACAATCCACCAAGTGGAAATTAGAGAGTGGAATAATTCAAAGGCATGGCCTATTTTTCTTCATTAAGTAAAGGAAAATTGATAGCTATTTAATCATCATAAAGAGGACTAGGCAGCCCATGATTTGGAGGAGACATTTGAGATGATTAGAATGCCAAAGTTTAGGCTGATAATTTGCTCTAGCATGGCCCATTCATATAATCTCCAATGCATTGAATACAACATGGGCCATTTCATGGAAACAAGTGATAAAGTCTTTCTTTGGTTGCTATATATTGTAATCTCTCAGTTTGTAGAAGGGAGATCTCTTTGTTATTAGAATCAAAACTCTACCCAAATTGAAAGGCATTCCTGAGACTTTGAGCTCAGATTGTTAATCATATTTTATCAAGTGAATGAGAAAGCAAGTGACCTTTTAGACTTTGTGTTGAAATATCTTGTGTTATTTAGGAAATTATTCTTATGTCTTTTTCCTAAATACAAACTTGTCTATTTAATCAAATAAGCAGAACTAGTGGAAGTAACCTGGAAGATGTCCTGAAGCCGATTGTGGGAGACTTTTTGCTACCATAATTGTCTTTAGTTTGTTGTGTGTTTTGTATTTTACTACAAAGGATATTGGAGAGACTTTGAGCTACGTTTATATTTTTTTATCTTTTACTCAGTTGTAGTTAAAGTGGAGACTTTGTGCTACACTTCATTCTACCATGTTATTTCATCCTGAATCAGTGAGAGAAGCAACAAAAGACTTTGTGTTTTCACGGGTTTATTGTGGTTACAAATACTACCCAAGAAGTATTCCTCTAGTTTTCTGAACATCTGTTTTGAAAGAATAGAAATGCCTTTAGTAATCACCCAGGAATTCTCCTTTTCTTTGTGAACATCATCTCTAAAAAAAGAGAGATGAATGGTGTTATCTCACCCCTGAGTCTATTTTTAGTTTATATTACTATATATTAGCTTATAGGGAACCTCCCCTTGATGAGAGGAGAGATTTATCTCATTATGATGTAGTAAACCTACACATTTTGATGATTAAATCTCCTTATGCTAAGGTTGATATACCTATTTTACTGTCAGTTAGCTAGTGACAAAATATTCACCCAATAGGCCTCTCCTTTCATTCTCCCTCCTTTCTCTCCCATGCTCCCTCTACCTCCACTCCTTTCCTCTTTCACTCCTTCCACTTCCTCCATCTCCCCTCCATATCATCTTCTACCCTTTGACACCAAAACTTGAGGGATGGTCCTAGTGTCACATGTACCATAGATGGATGTCTAAGGAAATACAAACATATATTGGAGTTTTAACAAAGCCTTTAGGATCATGAAGAATATGCTTACTCAGAGATTTTTCCAAGAAGGTAACCTAGTGAGATGGCATACTTAACATGATCTATTTTCCTTCACCAAGGTGAATATTACCACTAGATAAGATAAGATGAATAAGGACCATTATCCATCCTCCATGCTACCCAAAACATATCTGAGAAGATCCTCAAGGACATGCAAATATAAGTCTAGACCATCAAGAGCCATGTGAAAATTATGTTCAAAGTTAAACTAATCTGGAAGGTCAAGGTCATCCTCCTTCTACTTTTCTCAATCCTTTGGATAGTATTAAAAATTCAAGATAAGACTATCTCACTCATACAATGGATGAAATCATATATGGGGAAGATCATAGAGATCGAAGGGAAGTGATAGAAGCTACAAGTGGTCATTAACAAGGAAATGGTTATTGAGCTCAAATGGATGCCAAATTTAGACTTATGGTTATAACAAACATATGAAGAGAACATGAGAGAAGAAATAGAGGAATGGTCAGCCTTGGCCCACACTAAAATAAGACTCTTGGAAGAGGGCGAGAAGAAGATATTGACCTACTTTAGATAGGTCAATATCTTTGTGTTTTTCCACTTGAAAGGAACCTTACTCAACCAAGGGGAATTTAGGGTCCACTTGGGTAGTGTTGGACCTATCAACTTAGTCCACTATGAGCATCAACTAAGTCTCTATATTCTAAGCCTCAATGAAAGTAACTTTTTAGATCTCCCAAACACTAGTAGCTCAGGCTGAGCTGATATTCAAGGAGCCTCCAATGAACTTGGATAAGTTAGACAAAGATTTCAACCTTATGGTATCCACTTTGGAATTTGGGAGCACCCAATCAAATCAATCAGGAGTTGGTCCCTCTTAGCTACCTTCATGTATTAACTATTGGCCCCTCCACAAAGGATTTTTTTGGTTCAAATTTTGAAATATGGTTATAACTATAATGAGTGGCCATTGTATCCTAGAATATTATCTTTATGTTTTTTGGAGGTAATCTCCAACCCTTATCTATTTATAGGAGATTCATATGTATTCTAGGGGTTAACCAAAATTTACCTAAAAGTGTCATTGGATTATTTCTAGGAACTCACCTACATTTTCTTCATCACTCTAGATTGTAAAAATGGACTAAATTGATTATTTTAGTAGCATTTCACTCTTTTAATGAATAAAATATTTGTTTTATACAAAAGGGTCTCTTATATGTTTAATTTTATTTCATATTCATGTTCAAATGATCAATAGTGTTGGTTAATTAGATTAAAACTTTATCCCTTTATGTATGTCATGATTATGATGTGCTTAGTAATTATATTCTCTATGTGATTTCCTTTATTTATCTTTTGGTAGTACTCACAATTATGGTATAATTATGGCAGAGTCACTTGGTTCAATGACCATTGTATTGATCTCATTTTAGACTTGGAGGCTTCCCTTCTCTACCTTACCCTTCCCTCTCTTTTGTGTTTGTTTAGTGGAATTTAAATTCACCCTTTCCCATTGTGTTTAAAAAGAATAAGACCAACACTTGAGTATTCATAACTATCCTTAACCTATGTGAAGTAAAACATATTGAATTTTTAGTGGTAAAAGTACATCTCTTGGAGACTATTCATGTAGAATATATTTGTGAATTCCAATACCTATAGCCATGCCCTAGGTTGATCCCATATCAGCCCTAAAATGGAAGATGAATGTCTATAATTATCCCCACCTTCCCCTTTCCAAGTAACTCCCAATCTCATGGGCATCTTGTGGTAATAAGAAGATTGGAGTGAATATCAAAGTAATCATGTGGCTAGGCATTTGAGATCCATGACAAAGTTGTTAAATTTATATTTTCATATCTTGAATATTTTTTTGAATCAATGCATCTTAATATGTATTATAAATAATACGTGTAGGAACCAATTAAAAATCATGTGTAGGAATAAACACTCTAGTGTTTTGATCACTACCATGACAAAAATATATAGCTTAAAATAAAGATAAAAATCTCTAAAATTAGTAGGAGGCCAAAATGATGCAATACACATGTTATCATCAAAAATTTCACCTTTGAGGATGTTTTTTAGGCCTCCTCACTTAAGTTATATCATGGGAATAATCCTAGGTTTTGGGTGACCTAAAGAATGGATTGAAACTCTAGATAGGGCTAGATCCCTTGATGCATCACTTAAGAACTAACACTAAACCTACTAAATTAATTGGGAAAAGGAAGAGAGAACTAAAAGTAAACTAAAATAGGGAGGTGATTCACCAAACTTTATGACCTCTACCACTAATTTTCATGTGCACTAAGACCTATGGGACTTTCATAAGCACACACTTCTCCTAAAATAATATATCACATAAATGATTTACAAAGAGGTGAAGCAATGCAAGAATATAAAAGAAAATGTTTTCCATTTATAATCCACTTAAAACAACTGATGAAATTTTTGGCAACCTTCAATAGAGAAACAAACTGAAATAAAGTACAAAGAATATGACAAAAATACAAGGTGAGATAAGTCTACACGTGCTTAAATCAGCCATTCAAATATTCACACTACAAACATCCATATAAGGAGGTAAAATAGTCATATTGTTGATCAACAAGCATATAAAATAATAGGTTTATGCCATAATCCTAGTGGAAGGATCCATTTAAAATCCAAATAAGGCCATACATATAGAAGAGAATGAGAAGGAGAGAGAAGATGGGCATAGGAGAGGTCTATGACAAGTGTCACATCATGAAGTGAAAAGTCATATATTGAGGTATAACTACCTATCTTGCATTTTAAATATGTTTAAGATCTCTATCCAATCATATTTTAATATTTGTTTTGTGATATCTCTCATAGTTCTCATGTTTTGCTCTCTTGAGGCTTATTCCTTATAGCCCTATTTAGACACAAAGATACTTGGTTTGAAAGGTCCACAATACTTATATGGAAAATAAAAATAAATTTTATTACCCTTTATCCCCTTATATCTTCACCCAAATTTAATGATCTAAATCTCAAGGTAGGCTTACTTTCTCAACCCCCATCTTTTCTAATTAGGCTTTATTGTGCCTAAAATAAGCCCACAATATTAGAGATTGTACAAGTGCATATAATACCACTCCAAAATACCCAAAAAAATTAGGAACATTAAATGAGGTCATTTGGAAAATTTTCATTCATTTCCCATTAGTGTAACTCAATTTATTCCAAAAATAAGATTTCTAGCCCTAGTTGGCCTACACATAGGTTTGACTAGGGCGAGAGTGAAGAAAAAATCATTGGGAAAGTTCCATACCATTTAAAGTGAAAATAAAACTTTATTGAGGTCTAAAAAAACATTTCTTAGCTCCTTTAACCATTGTTTTCCTTTGACGACTCTCTAAAACTCTCTAACCTGCCAGTTTCCATAATTCAATGCATTTTTTAGGACTCTATCATGGTTGTAGGTGTTGTTGGATATTTTAAATCATTTTATAATATTATTAAAGGAATTAAATATTAATTATATCCTCTTTTCCACTTATTATATCAATACAAACTCCATAACTCAATAAAACATTGCTTGTTTTCTTGAATTTTGGATAATAGGTTTATAAAAGAGAGCTTTTTAATAGGCTTATGGGTCTTATTTGATTCTGATGTTTGTTAGGGATCAAAAATAGGCCTTTCATCAGTGATTATATATTTTATGTATCTCAAAATACATTTAAACATATCATCAAGGCTATCACTCTTTATTTATTCTTTAAACTCATCTTTCATGCAAGGTTTGCCTCTCTTAGGTTTGGGAATGTAGGCCTACAGATCTGTAGACCTATTCTCTATATTTTAAGCCATTTATAGTGTTTATATTGTTTACTTAGGACCTTTAGTTATCTATTTGAACCCTCAAACCAAATTTTAAGGTCAAAATCTTCCTTGAACCTTCTCAAGTTATCTTCAACATCTAGTCTTGTCTACAAACACTAAATTAATGCTCAAAGGTCTATAACTTGCTAGTTCATTGAAGGATGATCTTGATCGTTTGTTTCATTTATGGATATCTCTAATGTTCTCTTATATTTTTCTTGAAGTATATCAATTCAAATTTCACTTTCAATACCATTCAAAACCTCAAAAAGTGTTTGTTCATGTCTTTTACAAGGCATGCTTATAGGTCTGTGTTTAGGATTAACAAATGCCAAGCTTTGAGAATGAAATTATTGAGGAGGTATTATAATCCTATTCATGTAAAATATTTATTTTAATATTATTCATGGGTTCTAGTTTCTAACCTAGACTCACAAAATTAATTATTCAAACCATGTCTTGGATACAAACTTGTAGTTCTGTATTTTCCAACTCCACATTGCTTCTATGCCTTTCTTGAGTTGGATTTTTCAAATTTCCAAAGAGTTTAAAACCTTAATAATCTTCTCAATGATATTTTTCACATATTAAAATCCTATACATATCTATTCAATACAAATCAAGTACTTGTTCTTCAATGTTTTCTCATGGCTTTAACACAATACATCTAAACACTTGATTGTAGATTATTTGTCTAACTAAAAGAAGAAGTGAACATTGTATAAAGATCCAACATGGAGTTTCAAGGAAATGAAGATTCATTTTTAATACCTCTCACACATCTATTAGAATATTATCATAAATACCTTGGGTTATTGACTAAGGTATATTATCTATGCACCTTGGTTAGTTATTTTAACCACTTGGGTTAATAGGTTAGTTTGTTTTTATGGGCTTAGCTATTTTATGTTATCATATTCTTGTGGTTACATCCAACCCCTATTTTCTTAGGTGGCTCTTTTTCCTATTTAATAAGCCTCTCATGTATTGTTTAGTATATTGGTTGATTACATTTCTCAATCTCTTTGCCGAATCTAATATGGTCTTAGAGATTATGGTATAAGAAGCTTGGGAGGGAGCTTGTAGAGAAAGAGAGGAGTGGTCTTGTTAGGGAAGAGCATGAAGTTCCTGGTGGAGAGATGTGAATAATTTTTTTCTATGACCAATGGGAAAGATAGTAATCCAAAAAGAAGTATCAGGAGACCTGTCTCAACCAAGGAAAAGTAGTAGGAAGTAGCAGAAGAGGCTCACAAGCCTATTTTTATTTTTCCTATGTTTTTTGGGTGGCCATTTTTGTTCAGTTTGATAATTGACTATATTTTCATTAGGTCACTATTTTTGGCAAGTGAAGGGTCTAAAAATTTCTATTTTTTGAAAGGAGATGATAGGAACTGACATAATTCAATTTGGCTGAGTATTTCTCCCAGAGTTTGCATCTAAAGTTTTGTAGGTAGGCCAATTTTTTGATTGAGTAATTATTTTTATGAATAAATTAATCTAAAGTTTTATAATTTCAATTAATTTTAATTTTTTAATTGAAATAATTTAAAACTTTAGCTTATAAGGGTTATTGGGGACCTACTGGTGACTAATTATCTCAAAAAAGTTTTGGAAGGTGAAATTTCAAAATTTTTGGGGTTATTAATCTATATGTTGGTGGAAAAGGAATTTTTTAAATTGGAATTATAGGTCTCTAGATAGAATTGTTCTTGTCTATTTTTTGGTGTTTTTAAAGACAAATTTTAAAATTTCCCAAATGGTGTGGTGTTTTTTGTTAAAAATTGAAGGTATTGACCAATTTATGATTTGATTCTATGGGTAGGAGGAATTTTGTGTAAAGTCATTATAGTTTTTCTAATATTTTCATTATTGTAAAAACTAGGTCAAAATGGCTAGTTTACAACACCTCTTGTTGCTAGATTCACAAAAATTGATAGGCAACAATTTTAATTTATGGAGTCACAAAGTTTTGATAATATGTGAATGCCAAAATCTTGATCTAATAGTGATTGATAAAGAGAAAATTCTTGTGACATGTACTAATGACTATGACAAATGCCATCATGAGGCTCTTATGTTTTTAAAACTATTAATATCATATAATCTAATCTTAGAGGTCAGAAATGTGACCACAACATTAGATATATGAAAAAATATAACTTCAAAATATTAGGCTTCTAAATTTGATAGGTTATTATATTTGAATATTTTTTTGTTTTCCACTAAGATGTAGGAAGGTGGCTTCATTTTTGAGTTTTTGTTACAGATCAAGCACATCAATGATCAATTAAAGGCTATGTAGAATCTTGTTGATGAGAAATATTTGATTGCTCTAGTTATGCAAAATATTTCACCTCCATTTGAGTCATTTATAGAGTCCTTGCACATGATTGTTGAGATGTAGACTTTGGACTTTGAAAAGTTATCCACATTGCTATTGCAAAAGGAGAGATGGTAGGAGAAGACAATGTTGTCTACATCTACTTATAAAGAGAGTGCATTCATCATCAAGGGAAAGGGTAGATAGTTTGGTAAAACTATTATTTTTTTGACAAAAACTTCACAAGTAAGTGGTTTCAATAAGATATCTAAGTGGAAATTTTTTTACTGTAAGCAACATGGTCACCTTAAGAAATATTGTAGGAAAAGACAATAGGATATGGTTAACCCTATAAAGAAAGCTAATCATGTGAATGTAGCTAAAGGTGAAGGTGAGGAATCATCTCCTAATTTTTCTTTCATGTCTTCTAGTGGTAATTCTATGATAGATCAAGCTTGGTACTTTGATTCAAGGGCATCTTGCCATTATACATGCCATAAGGATTGGTATGTGGATTTTGTTGAAAATGATAGTAATAATGAATCTATATCTTTGAGAGATGGTAGGACTTATTTTATGAAAGGATATGGTAATGTTCAAATCAATTTTAATGGTGTAATTCATTATACATTTAATAATGTAAGGTATGTGCCTGATATGAACAAAAATGTATTTTTCATTAGTGAGATCACTTTAAAATATGATTTTTTTATAAAGTTTCAAGGACAAAAATGTTTAGTCACTACCAGAGATAACAAGATTTTTATTGATGGGATTGGTGAAAAAGGATTGTATAAGCTTACAAATCCATAGAGGGCAAAGGAAAGTGCACTTACATTAGTTTATAACACAATTTCACTCTAGCATGAAAGGTATGTGCATTTGAATTTATACAATTTGAGTACATTGAACAAGACTAAGATGGTTAAGGGGATTCCTTTTATTTGGGATAGTCATCATGTATGTACTATATGTCAATTGGGAAAACAAGCTAGACATTCATTTGAATTTGGTAAGGCTTGGAGGGATAAGGAAGTGTTGGAACTTGTTCATGCAGATTTGCATGGTCTATTGTGGATACCTACCTCAGATAGAGTCAATATTTTCTATTATTGGTTGATGATTTATCTAGGAAAAAATGGGTATATTTTATAGTGAAGAAATCTGATTATTTTTCTAACTTCCTTACTTGGAAAGATGTGGTTCAAAAATAGGTGAGAAGGTCAGTGAAATATCTTAAAATAGATAATGAGGGTGAGTTCACCTCAAAGCAATTCAAGGAGTCTTGTGCCACTGAAGACATACACATAAATTATTCTACCCATTACACTATAGCAAAATGAAGTTGTGGAAAGGAGGAATAGGATAATGATGGATATGGCTTATTATATGGTCCAAAGTAGAAATGTCCCATATAAATATTGGGAAGTAGTTAATATGGTAGTGTACATCCTAAAAAAATTCCTACAAAATTATTGGAGAATATGACTTTAGAGGAGGCTTGGTCAGGTCAAACACTAGATGTAAGTGTTTTCTAAATTTTTGGTTGTGTAGCTTTTGCAATTATTCCTAGTCAAAACAGAAGTAACTTGGATGCAAAAATCAAAGCATACATGTTTGTTGGGTCTAGTGAGAATTCAAAAGCCTACATATTACTTGATGTTTCTATAAATAAAGTTGTGGTAAATATTTATTTCATAGTAAATGAACTGATTCCATACTTCATAGCATCTAGTATAGCTTCAGATATTGAGTCATTATTTTCTTCTAATGATTCTATTATAAGTTGTGGTGTGAAAGTTGAGCAGGATTGTATTCCATTAGTGGAATCACATTCTAGGGAGGGAATTGATGCAGGTCATTATGAGGTTCCAATGGAACAACCAAAGAAGCCAAAGTGGTATTCTACCACTATGGAAGCACTAAAGGAGGGAGACTTACCACATAGTGTGGAAGAAAGAAGATTGAGATCAGGAAAGTAGTTTGGTAATAAAGGTGAGCATGACAATTTTGCTCTAACAATTATTATTCAACATGTATTTGAGCCTAATTATTTTTCAAAGGCCAAAGGGACGAATGAGTGGGAATCAACCATGAAATTATAATATGATTCCTTGATGAAAAATAGGACTTGTGAGCTCATGGAGATACCACCAAGAAAGAAATCCATTGGTTGTAAATGAATTTACAAGGTAAAATGCAAATCAGATGGCTCCTTAGACAAACACAAAGATAGACTTATTGCAAAAGGTTATGCACAAGAGTAAGGGGTTGATTATGAGGAGACTTTTTCTCCTACTAAAAAGATGGTAACTTTTCATTTGATTGTTGATATTACTACTTAGTTTGGATGGCAGGTACACCAAATGGATGTCAAGAGTGATTTATTAAATGGAGATATGGAGGAGGAAGTATACATGGTTTCACCATAGGGTTTTCTAATTCTTGGTAAGGAAAATATTGTTTTTAAGTTGATAAAGTCCTTGTATGGGATTAATTAGGCTCCTTAATCTTGTTATATGAAGATAGATTCATACCTTAGGGATCCTAGTTTTCAAAGGTGTAATTCTAAACCAACTCTTTATGTAAAGGTGTTTGGTGATGATATCATGATTATCATTGTATATGTTGATGATATACTCATCACTGGAAGTAGCTCTAGTCTTATTTAGTAGATGAAAGCTGATTATTGTTATAATTTTGACATGTTAGACTTATGCCTACTAAAATATTATTTTGGTGTTGAGTTTTGGCAAGGTGATGGTGTTTTATTCATGTCACAGAATAAGTATGCCAAATCATTAATAGAAAGGTTTATAATGATGGATTATAATCTAACTCATACACGTATGGAATTTGGAACTAAAATTTCAACTAACATTGATTCATCTCTGGTCAATGAAACAATATATCAATAGCTAGTGGGTAGGCTCATTTACCTCACTGCCACTAGGCTGCATTTTTTTTGCAGTGAGTTTTCTATATCACTTCATGTCTAAACCATAGAAATTACATTGGTTAGCTACAAAATGGGTATTATGATATGTCAAAGGTAGTCTTGACTTTGGCATATGAGAATTCTATAGATTTTGAGCTTTCAGGATATGGTAGTCTTGACTTTGGCATATTATATGAGAATTCTATAGATTTTGAGATTTTAGGATATTCTAACTCTGATTGGGTAGGATTATTAGATTCAAGAAAATATACAAATTCTAGTTTAAGAGTTTTCTCATAGCAGAGCAAAATAAAAAATACAATGGAATTATATTCAACATAAGCAAAGTATAAATCTATGGTCAGTGTAGGTTATGAAACTATGTGGATAAAGAAAATCTTGGAGGATCTTCAGTTTGAGTCATCAAAGCCTAGTCTAATTTTTTGTGATAACCAAAGTATTCTAAAGATGGTGAAAAATATAGTATTCCATGATAGGACCAAACACATTGAGGTTCACCATCATTACATCTAATAGTTGGTTACAAATGAAGACATCAATCTCTTCTATTAACCCACTATAGAGCAACCAGCTGATATAATGACCAAACCACTTAGTACAGACAAGTTCACAACATTCAAAGATAAACTTAGTCTTGTTTCTAGTTGAGTCATTAAGGGAGGGTGTTAGCATATTATTGTAAATACCTTGGGTTATTGACTAAGGTATATTATATATGCACCTTGGTTAGTTGTTTTAACCACTTGGGTTAATAGGTTAGTTTGTTTTTATGAGCTTAGCTATTTTATGCTACCTGATTCTTGTGGTTACTCCCACCCCTATTTTCTTGAGTGGATATTTTTATTATTTAATAGGCCTCTCATGTATTATTTATTATTCTAGTTAATTATGTTTATCAATCTCTTAGCTGAATCTAATAACCTCAAAATGCACTCAAACCTTATATTTATCATAAAAAAGCATTGGAAGATAATGTTCTAAGAGGCTTATTGAAGAGCACTAAAACTAAATTTTATCATAATGACCTTTATTATTTATTGATACCAACTTAAGAGAGTGTAAGGATAAAATCAAGATCGGTGGAGGTTTTTTAAAGACTTCTCAAGATAAAAAACATGCAAAATTAACAAAACCTTACCTACCACCTTCACAAATCAATAAACAGACCCTTTTTATTGCCTCCAAAGTACTCACACATGAAAAATAAGTGATGAATATGTTTTTGGACCAAAAAAAATGCCTTAAAATATCTGAAACATTCTGAATAACAAGTTCTGAAATACAAGGAAATCTCTTGAAACTAAGCTAGTGCTGTTTTGAGAGGGTTTTAGAGTACTTTTATTGTTAGAGATGGTTCATAAATATAATCTCATATAACCTAAAAATAATTAATATAATATTGAGGTAAATGGGGCCTCTATCTACCCCTAAGAATAATTGAGCCAACTCATTTCCCTCTTCATAAGCCAAGCATCTAAAAACTTCCTTCTTTTGCTTGTAAGGAGCTCGATGGAGAAATGGAGAAAAATTCTACCATTTTTGGACTTGTTACACACTCCTAAGCATTGATATGGTGTAAATAGGATGGAATAATCCATATAGGTGGATTTAAACCATCTTCACTTTGAAAACCCATAATAATGCCTAAATATACCTCTTTCTAGCAATGAAAATAATCATATTTTGCTTGAAATTCATTGGAGCTAAGGAACAAGTGTTCATGGACTCTCTTAAATATTGTATATATATGGATAAACATTCCAAGAACATATTCAAACCATTTTCCTACCATCTCTTACAATATTCCTTCCTTTCACATTATAAAATGAGAAATAAAACATTTGAAAAGGCTTATAATGTTATAATAGTGAGTTGAGCATCATTTTTCAAGTTGTACAAACCAAAGAAGTACAAAGATGATCCTTACATATACCAAATGACATAAAAAGACCCTATAAAATTTTATCCCCATTTGAAACAACTTGAACATGACATGGAGTAGCTTGGAAAAGTAGGACAAAATGAGAAATTACCTTAATCTTATCAAAATTACCTTAAAAAATGTTAAACACATGAAGGGACTACAAATAATGACCATTTGATGAAAAGGCAAAGTTACTTAATCCTGATACTCACTAGACCATCCTAGAGTACCTTGTAATTTATTAAGGAAGACACACTACCTATCATCTTATATCATTAATGACCAATACAAGACCTTCATAATGGCTATCAATAAGGTTAAGATCAAGTACATCAAAGTTTTGAATTACACCTACCCATGGTGACCAATTTTGGCCAACATCTTTGGTGACCTCTTGGGATTGTATGCTTATTATGCACCATAAACCAGTTTCCTAGTTCATCCATTGGGATATCGAGTCACCTATTACTCCACTTAAAACCTAATTTGACCTTAAAACTGATTATAAATGCCTTTAAAAAATAAATATAGCTGACATACCTCCAAAACACAAAAAATAAAATAATGAGACACTAATGAAAGACACACACACACAAAATTAGAGAAAACAAAACATAAGAACACTAATAAAAAACTAACCTTAATACATATTCCTCCTAGATAAAAAGGAAAATTTATGTAAACATATCCTTCATGATATGGATAATGATGTAGAGCAAGTTACCTTTTGAATGTGACATTTGATGGAGTATACCTTGTGCTTACCAACTCCTTCAACATACTCTCAAGTCATTTATCAGTAGTAAACATGTTTCCAATTATATCATTTAATGGCCCAAGACACACCTAATATTTCTCTTTAGGGGGGAGATCAACTTCAACATCATCTTCAATCTTCCCTATAGGAGATGCATACCCTTTAAAAGCCTCAAATTCATTATTAATATCCAAGTCCTGCTACCAAATGTTCTCAACATCCTTTATGATTAGCATCTTGAGGGGATACAACTTGAACCACATTTTTACTCTTCTCTTTAGGATCCATAGGACCATCAAGATATTCAAACTCATTCATGTGGTCGTGATATAGATATAATTTTACTCTTTCAAGCTTTGATTCTTACTCATTGGGATCCATTGCAAGCACACTCAAGACCTCATCTTATCCAATTGAGAGATATTCTATCTCAAAATTAGTTGTAACCTTTTCATTAAGACTCTCAAGGCAAATTTGTCATGTCCCCTTTTTAGTTGACATCTTTAGAATGGATGGTTAGCCTATTATGCAACCTTCGTAGGCTAATAGGTTGGATAGAAGGTCTTGATGGAGATTGGCTTGGCTTCGTTTAACATAATTTTTCCAGTTGGCTTTCGTTTGGGCTCGATCGGACATATATTGAGGGAGATATTAATATTTGATTGATTTAATCAAATATTAATTATTTGGTCTATTTTTAATTAGAAACCCTAATTCTAATTTAAGAAAACCCTAATTAGGGCAAGCACATCTTTTTGAGAGCATAAGGGTTTCTCATGGAGGCCATTATTGATTATGCATATGATTATTGATTTTGATATTGAAGAATTCTTTTGTGAAGACTGAGCCAAGGGTTCCAAGATTCCATTGCAGTGGAGAATGCCAACTCTTCATTGTGTGCAATTCAGAGGCTATGAAATATCAGCTGATCTATTGCCAAATTGAGAGATAGCTTCATACAAAAGTTATCACAGAGGTTTACATATTTGAGAGGTAACTTCATACAGAAGTTGTCACCGAGCTTTCCAGGTATTTTCTTTATTTAGTTTTGATTTAATAAGTTATACAGATATAGACATTCTATATTAGAGCTAGATATCTTTAGATTAGGGGTTGAAACAAATAGGGTGTGCTTTATTGGTAGTCGTACGGAGTCCGTATAGATTCACACAGAAACCGACATCGGTAGGTACAAATCCACACAGATATCGACATCGGTAGGAAGAGATCCCCAGTGACCGACATCAGCTGACTGAAGACCGACGTCGATAGAGAAGGACTGACAGAGACCGACGTCGGTAGTATATCGACTGACGTCAGTGACTGTGTGTTCGACATAGCAGGCCGAGATAGAATTTCCAAATTCAAGCTCAATTCCCAAATTTGCCAAATCTTAGGGTTTTAAGACAGAACATTTCATATTATTTTATTTGTATGATAGAGACTCAATTGTGTAATCATCTAGAAGAACAAGTGATAAGATCTATGATTTTCCATTGAGAGTCTATATTGTGATTTATTTATTTATTTGGAAATTATTTTGGCAAAATTTGTATCTTTGTTCAGAGCTTTATTTTTTCTATATTCCCAATTAGTTGGGGATATTATAGTGGTATCAAAGCTTTTGCTTAGAAAAAGGAGCCCCTAAGTAAGGGACATTACAGTGGTATCAGAGCTTTTGCTTAGAAAAAGGAGCCCCTAAGTAAGGGACATTACAGTTGTATCAAGGCTAAAATCCTACCATCCTAAGGGTTTATAGATCTTATGCAGCCACAAGAGTTGGGACCACATAGGTATAACACACGCAGTAGAGCCTTGCTTAAAGGTACCCAGTTGTTAGAACAATAATAGATTATCATGAGTGATAGACGTGAGGGTAGCCCACCCAGGGGCCACATGTATGATGTTGATCAGGACACCAGGGAATTCCACCATGCTATGATGACAGGCCAATAGCAGATGAATCAGACAATACAAAGACTCACTATTATGATAGAGAGGATGAATGCACCTGATAGATAGAATGGGGAACAAAGAGATGATAGGAGTGATACGGTTAATTAGAGACCATAGCAGACCCACTCCAAAATAGTTGATAGACCTACACGTCCTACATTTGTTCAAGAGGAACCAGAGGCACCAGCAGAGGAGGAGGCAGGAAATTCCCCATTTACAGATGTTTACATGGCTGAAAATGATGAGTGGGACTTATTACCTCCTCATGTTAAAGAGAGGATGTCCTTTGATCATTTTGTTCAGTTGAGGAGAGAACACTATAGATTAGTTAGACAGGACAAGAGGCCTAGAGTTTAATTTAGTGAGCTGAAGAAGGCTACTGGTAAGCTTTCTTTGACTACTTTTGATGGAAGTGGAAAGATGACATCTCAAGATTGGGTTCATAAGCTTGACACCTTTTTGGCATTGAGACCAATGTCAGAGATAGAGGCCATCAAATATGCCACTTTGCACTTGGATGGAGTAGCACATGATTGGTGGTACCATGGTATGGTAACACTTCAGCATAACCAGGTGACACAGTACCAGGACTTTGTGGATAGATTGGTTGAGCGGTTTGATAGGAAAGATCTTGAGGTTTACTTTTGAGATATGGCATAGTTGAGACAAATAGGTAACTTGGAGTCCTTCATTGGTGAGTTTCAGAGATTGGCAGTCATGGTGCCCAATATTTTCGAGCGTAGATTGGTAGTTCTCTTCATGGAGGGATTGACAGAGCCATTGAGAGGTTGGATCAAAGCTTTTGATCCTCCTTCATTACAGGTAGCTATGAAGAAGGCACGTAGTATGGAGATGGCAGCCCCATCCCATAAATTTAACTCCAAAGGTACTTCTTCATCTAGAGACCATAAGTGCTCCAATGCAGATACAAAGAGACTGGATTTCAACATAGATAAATCAGGTGTAAAGAATGATTCAAAGGCCAATCTAGTAGCACCACCTTTGGATCATGAGGCACTTAACGATCTATGTAGAAAGAAGCTTTACTTCTACTGCAAAGGTCCATATGATATCCATCACGATTGTCCTTTGAGGCCTAAGGGCAAGGCAAATCATGTGATGTGGGCATATTACAAGGATTCAGATTCTGAGGATTCTGAACAGCAAGATGGTTTTAAGGAGGTAGAGACTTCAGGGCCTAAGGTAGAGGCAGATTTAGAGCTTCATATACAGGAGGCACGTCTATCCAGCATTCAGTCATATGAGTCATTTAGACTCCATGGAGTTTTGGCAGGGCAAAAGGTCATCACCCTTCTTGATACAGGAGCCACACATAATTTTATAGATGATAGATTTGTGGAGAAGCATGGACTCACTACCAAAGATTTTGAGGGCATTAGAGTTAAGGTAGCCAATGGTCACACTCTTAGGTGTGAGCGTATGATTAGAGACCTCCCATTGCGCTTGAATAACTATGAGTTCAAGGCTGATTATTATGTGGTGAACATGGGGGATATAGACTTAGTCTTGGGTATGAAGTGGCTTCATTCATTTGAGGAAGTTAATCTTCATCTCAAGGACATGGAGGTTTGCTTTGATGTTGATGGGAAGACACATATACTTAAGGCAATACGGGGCAGCAGCTTCAGATATATGTTTTTTCATCGGATGGAGAGGCTCATACGACATGACATGATAGAGTGTGATGATGAGTGCACATTGGCACCAACACAGGAGAGACAGGTGGATGAGTTTTGTCTTGAGGTGAGTCTAGTTCTAGAGTTAGCACATGTGACAGGGACTCAGCTTTCTGCTACAGCTGGGTCACAGGTTGATGATGATATGAGTATGTCTAGCATTCATATTCCAGATTCAACTATTATTTAGGTAAGGAGTTTACTTGAGTTGCTGGTTGATTTTCATTTATGGATTGGATGTTGGGGTGCTTATATTGGTACTAGAGATGATGTGATGACATTAGATGAGAGTTGTGATGGACATGGCATGGAGTTCGTGTTGATTGACAGCAGTGGAGATCATGACTACATTTGGGATCCAGGGGGAGTGATTGGTTTATCATTCAGTAATTGCTTAAGGGAAAGCAATTTTAGGAGGGGCAAATTGTCATGTCCCCTTTTTAGTTGACATCTTCAGAATGGATGGTTAGCCTATTATGCAACCTTCGTAGGCTAATAGGTTGGATAGAAGGTCTTGATGGAGATTGGCTTGGCTTTGTTTAACAGAATTTTTCTAGTTGGCTTTCGTTTGGGCTCGATCGGACATATATTGAGGGAGATATTAATATTTGATTGATTTAATCAAATATTAATTATTTGGTCTATTTTTAATTAGAAACCCTAATTCTAATTTAAGAAAACCCTAATTAGGGAAAGCACATCTTTTTGAGGGTATAAGGGTTTCTCATGGAGGCCATTATTGATTATGCATATGATTATTGATTTTGATATTGAAGAATTCTTTTGTGAAGACTGAGCCAAGGGTTCTAGGATTCCATTGCAGTGGAGAATGTCAAATCTTCATTGTGTGTGATTTAGAGGCTGTGAAATATCAGCTGATCTATTGCAAAATTGAGAGATAGCTTCATACAGAAGTTATCATAGAGGTTTACATATTTGAGAGGTAACTTCATACAAAAGTTGTCACCGAGCTTTCCAGGTATTTTTTTTATTTAGTTTTGATTCAATAAGTTATACAGATATAGATCTTCTGTATTAGAGCCAGATATCTTTAGATCAGGGGTTGAAACAAACAGGGTGTGCTTTATTGGTGGCCGTATTGAGTCCGTACAGATCCGTATAGATTCGCACAAAAACTGACATCAGCAGGTACAAATCCACGCAAATACCGACATCGGTAGGAAGAGATCCCTAGTGACTGACATCGGCTGACTGAAGACTGACGTTGGTAGAGAAGGACTAACAGAGACTGACGTCGGTAGTATATCGATCGACGCTGGTGACTATGTGTTCAACACAGCAGGCCAAGACAGAATTTCCAAATTCAAGCTCAATTCCCAGATTTGCCAAATCCTAGGGTTTTAAGACAGAACATTTCATATTATTTTATTTGTATGATAGAGAATCAATTGTGTAATCATCTAGAAGAACAAGTGATAAGATTTGTGATTTGCCATTGAGAGTCTATATTGTGATTTATTTATTTATTTGGAAATTATTTTGGCAAAATTTGTATCTTTGTTCAGAGCTTTATTTTTTCTATATTCCCAATTGGTTGGGGATATTATAGTGGTATCAGAGATTTTGCTTAGAAAAAGGAGCCCCTAAGTAAGGGACATTACAGTGGTATCAGAGCTTTTGCTTAGAAAAAGGAGCCCCTAAGTAAGGGACATTACAAAATTCTTCCTTTAGATTCTTTTATTATCAAATCAACTGATTATTCTTTACAATAAAAATTAATTCCATCATTTTCAATCAAAGGAGAGAGTTAAAAATAAGACTTTACCTCTTATTTACCACTTGACACATCTTTAAAGATATCCAAATGCATCTTTACTGTAACTAGATATTATAATTCATTATTAGGCTCTATGAACTATTGTTTTTTATCATCCATGATCTAATTAGGATGACTAACTAGTTAGGTAACTGCTACAGCTATCTCAGTTGATCTTTATTCACCTTCAAGAGTGTTCTCTCCTTCAAATTATGATGTCACTTAATCAAGATCACCTATCCTTTGATTTCTAAAGATTAATTTACCTCTTTCTTCACTAAGGGGAGTTCCAATAATGACTTTTTCATCATGTTCAATCGGAGTATTATTTTCTTCACTTGGTTGCCCATTTATCCTCTATACAACTAGATCTTCTTCTAAAATGGAGATGGTGGGTGGGAAAAATTGTTCATTTGATAGATTGGGATGAATACGTTAATGAATTGGATTAGAGATTGGGTAAGCACTCTTGAATCTTGGGACATATATTTTCTCAATAAGGACCTCTTTCTTGTTTTGGATGCCTTCTTGGATAGACTTCCATGATGGGAATTTTTTGGGTTCTTGAAGAGAGATGGATGGGATCGAGAAGCTTAAAAACTATCTTGGCTTGGCCTTCAATACCTCCTCCTTATTTATTTATATGATTTATTGAATTAATCCTCATGATAGGAAAGTTTGAGGTTATTGATGAGGGATGGGTGGGTTTTGAATAAGAAAAGGTTCATCTTTGGCCTCAATTTCCTAGTCTAATTTTTTTCCATTTTTTAAATCCCATGAATTCACCAATTGATTCCAACTTGGAGTATTAAAATAACTTTTTGGGGATCATGGGGAAGTGAAAGAGAGTTTTTTTCCAAGATAACTTCATTATTTTCCCTCCAAGTAGTAATAAAACACTTTAATTTTGATTTATTATGGTCTTTATTGACAACTTCAACTTGAGGAATGGGTTAAGGACTTAAGAGGCTTTGCAACTCAGTTGATGTGGTTTTTTAGGAATAATGGGTTGAGTAAAAGATGGTTGATGGTACTTAACTTGTTACCTCTCATACCATTAATTTTTCCTCTATACACTAAATTAGTCCACTTATATCTAGCATGATATTACTTAGTCTTGGATGATTCCCTCTCAATAAGTGCCCACTTACTCTAAACCAACTATAATGAGTCCCTTATACTCTAAATGAGATGAATAGGGACACTTAGACCATACCCATTTTGTCTATCAATATCTATCATATGGCCTTCATAGACTATTAGGTGTGGAGCTTGATTGTCTTTCGAGATCAGAGTTTAAAATTATGATGTTATTTCAATTAGGTTTGGATCCCATTCTTTGAATTCTTGATGGTATGCCCTAAAGAATTTTTTTATTAAAATTTCATAGTCAATCTAGGTCGTTGATTAAAGGTTTCTAGATCTAATGGCTGAGGTTATGTTTATGTTATTTACCCTAAATTGTATTGATATATGGCTGAGATGTATGAGTTGAAAAATAATGAAATATTATGCATAAAGTGGAGGCAAAAAAGGTAGAGAGGTGTAATAGGGTTTGTTACAAGATTTTATTTCTCCCTTATATTGCTAGAAATAATATACAAGATAAGTTTTGTGGATGTAGCCCATTTTAGGTGAACCACATTAAATATGGTATCTCCTATTATGTACATATTTATGTTTATTTTTTGAATGTTTGATTAATCCAAATCTAGGTTTTAATTTATCCTAACATAGCCTAAAAGATTTTATCTAAAGCTTGAGATAGAATGAATAGAAATCTAACTATGTTGACCAAGGAAAACATGATGTTGGACATTTTTTCCCACATACCATGCTTCATCTAGACCTAGAGAGAAGCATAACAGGGTCCCAATTGAAGAAAGATCAAATGACTTAGAAGTAGGATCATTTCAAATAGAGGGAATCAAGTAGGTCCTCATGATGTTCATAATCATTTATAGGCATGAAAAGGATGGATATGACCTTAAGAGTTCATCAAAACCTTAAAGGTTGAAAGGATGATGAATTTGGCAAGTTTAAGGAGCTAAACAGTCATTAGGATGCCATGAAAAAATGAGCATATTATTTCACTTATGTAATTTATAAAGTTTTCTCAAGAAGTCTCATGAGCCAAAATATTATAGTGCCATAGATTCCTTCATGCTAAGATCATATCCTACAAATTTCATGCCCTGGAAATTTCTCTAGCTCAAGTTATAAGTGTTGAAAGTTAAACCTATAGAATGGAAAATTCACACTAACATCAAATTTAAGCCCCAAAAAATAACCATTTGGGTTTAAAAAATACTTAGACATTCATGAAAACATCAAATGGCAGGTGCATGGATGTCAATTTTAATATTGATAATTATCCATTTGGGTTCAAAGATTGATGACTATGTGAACATCAATGACAGTCACATAGACATAAAATGATAGCTTCATGAATGCCAACTTTAAGCTCCTGATTTAACCATTTGAGTTCAAATTGTGGGTCTAAGTAGATCAAAGGCTCATGTCCACTTATACATCTTGATCTAATGGTGCAAGCTTGAATTAATGTTTCAAAGTATTTTAGGTGGAAGGAAATCAATGGCCCACATTAATTCATACCAAGCAGAACTATAATGCACATAAGGTCAAAAAGTCAAGGATCTAAAAACAAGGATCTATGGGGCCAATAGGGAAAAATATAGTTTGGATCTATTTTATTGGTCTGAGTTGATATTTGATGGCCAAATTCAAACATTGGATATTTCTCATTGGAGGTCAAAGAAGTAATTTTTTATCAAAGCAAATAAAAGCATGGAGCTGAGTTTGAGCATGGCTCAAGTTAAACTAGATCCAACATATTAAATGAAATAATGAAGGAAAAAAATAGACTTTAATGGATTCATCACCAGAACCAACTGCATGAAAGTGACCCTTTTCTCCACTCTTGTATGCCATAACAAATTGTTAAGGAGTGATTAACACCATGAAAAAAATCTAATAGATTGATCTGATTATTTTAACTACATCAATGTTAGAACTTAGTTCATAACATCTTGATCCCACCATTACAACCATAATGGAGCATCAATGAGGGAATAATGTAACTATGTAATGGTTTGAAATGATTCAGATCAATCAAGAATCTTGAATGAGCATAAATGCAAAGGTGGTTGTAAATGCATTTCAAATGGAGTTGAGATCATTGATTCATTTCTAGAACCAAAATATATCTATCTTACTTCCATTTATTCTATAAATATAGCCTATGAGATATTGATGAACATCCCTTAGGTTGGTATGACTAGACTCTGTCAAAAATTATATTTTGGACCTCTTAGAGTAATGACAAAGGCATTTATAGTGCTTGTGATATTTGTTTAGTATTTTTGTGTGCTTGATATGTAAAATTGGTTTAATATTCCCTTTGAAAGTCTGATTTCAACCTAAATACTAACAAATTTTCCCTTTAGGTCATATAGTGTGCCATAGCTTTGATGTCTTGTAGATTGTTGGTTATAAGTGCCTTCAATCAGGCCTTGTCTTTGTTGCCTCCCAGCCTTAGTCAAATTAACCTCTATGTGAATTACTATTTATTGGAAGCTATAGTAAACATTATATTATCTCTATTCATATCCCATTAGTGTGTTAATGAGATCAATCTTGAGAGTGGATCTTTGAACTTTAGTGCATCACCACATGTTAGAATAGGTTTTACTTTATTCAATCTCTTGACACTTTTCACCCCAACTTGTTTAGGTATTATAAATAGAGGTTTAAATTATCATATCTAAGGAGATAGACTAATTAAAAAATATGAGGTTAGACCCAAATAGAGGTAAGTCATAGCCTAGGTTCATTCCCATACTATAATAGGTTTGAAAGTAGAACTTGAACACTTATTTTTAGCTAGGGTGCAGCCTAAGTCTCCAACAGTTATGGCATGCCTAGTGGGACTACTTATTCACACAAAGTGAATCATTTTTAGGTTTAATAATATTCATTCCCCAAATATTTATCATAATATCCTCCATAAAATGGAAGGAGATAAATTTCTCTAAGCTATATTTCTAATCAGTAAAGAAGAAGAAAGCCTCTCAGTCAAATCCTACACCTACACCTCTTGGTCCCCCTATTGTTGTAAAAAATCCTCCTATTCAAGATAATATTGTTTATCTAAACATTTTTATAAATCCCATACCTCAAATGGTTATTCCTAGAAGACAAGACTTTGTGCCATTCAATGGTGGTAGTCCTCTAAATATTACTCAAAGGGATGACATTCTAGCCTATACTCTGAAGGGTCTTCCTTATTTTACAAGGAAAAATCTAGTTACTCTTATAGAACATATTTTAGATATTTATAACCTTTGTCCATTACATCATGTGACTCAATAAAATGCAGTAATAGGGTTATTAACAACTTATTTCAAAGGGAAAGCACTTCAGTAGTATAGAGGATTGGATCCTGCATCAATCAATAACTAGGACGAATTCTGAGAGTTTTTGTGCAAGCACTTTGAGGAAAAAAGTGACAATATTTCACTATTGGATCAGATTAAAACAATCATGAGATTTAATAATGAATTCATGATGGATTTCAATTACAGGTTCTAAAAGACTTGGGATAAAATTCCTATAGTGATCAAGCCTACACCCAACTATGTTTTTTTGTATTATCTGAAGGCTCTCAATTTAGATGTAGCTATGATGATTCAATCCATGGGAGGTAACACTCTACCTAAATCTTTTGAAATATAAATCAAGGATGAGAATTACCTTATACAAGTAGGCAAGTTTTCCCCAAGGCACCAATGCCTCTCTTTCTAGATTCCACCATCCTACTCCAACTATTGTTCGGCTTCTAGATTCAACAAAATTATATCAAACAAAAGGTGATTAATTTGATAGACTAGGGAAGATAGAGAGTCTTCTTAAGACTCATAATAACAAGTTTGCATTAATTTACAGACAATAAGCTCCACCATATAATCCATATCATAATACTAATTAGAATTATTAGTATAATAGTCCATCTTATCAGTCTAATTAGTAAGAACAAATGTAGATTTCTTAGTCAAAGAAATACAATCCTATTACTCCAAGTAATTCTATAGCTATTGTGCCAACTCAGAACAACTATGCTTATGAAGGGAAATGGAATAATAAGTGAGATCAAACAAATAACATGGCAATGACTTTAATTGGTGAGAGCTCACATTAGTCTTATATACAATAGAGTTTGGTTCCTACTTCATATAAAAACCAACTGCCTTCTTAATTTAGCCTCTATACCATATGGATACATTCCTTCATTCACTCAAGTAGAAGTGCCAAATCAACAAGGAGAAGGTAGTGGTAAAGCACATACTAAAACTACATTTGTGAGCTTCCAAGAATGTGAGAATTATTTTGAGCACATAACAAAAAGTCAAAATAAAAATATTCCTAATGTTGATAATTTAGTTAAATCCCATACTAGATATAAGAAAATGGAAACTGGTGATGGTTCAAGTCCTAAAAAGGTGGCCCCTTTTCCTTTTCAGCCACCATAAAGGACCACCACTCATGAGCTGCCTTAAAAGACATCAAATCATCAGGTTCAAGATCCAAAGGGGTAGAATGTGAAAGGGCCTTACATCCCTTAGTTCATACAACATCTAGGATCCCCTCTTACTCCTAAATTATACTCAAGGATAGTCACTTATCCACTTAGTATTATGGATCATATGAATACAAATTTAACATCAATTTCAATGTGGGATACACTGCTAATCCTAAGACAAAAGGAGTATCTACAAGAGCATCTTTCAAAGTTTAATATCTCTGATAGACCACCCAAAAAGGAAAGAGTAAGTGTTTTTATAACCAAATTTAATCCATTTATTGAGCCTCAAGATCCTAAGGTGAATATTCCTCCATTATATCTTTCAATTATCATAGGAGATTGTCTTGTCTACAATTGTATGATTGATAGTGGAGCTAGTACTTCTGTCTTGTCTAAATCTATAGAAGACAAACTAGGGCTCATGTATGAACCTCATGAAAAATGAGTGTTATAGTTAGATGGTTATCATACTAAGACTATGGTCATCTTCAAATATCTTAATATTTTACTTGATGCTTATCCAAATTTCACCATTTCACATGATATAGTTGTTGTTGATTTACCTCCATACTTTGCACTATGCCTATCCAAGGATTTCACTGCTAAAATAGAAGGCTAAATTTTTTTAGATTGGTAATACATGGTTTTTAGAAACATATATGGAACCAAAGTCACTAAAACATTATATCCTATTTCTATATTTCACCTTGAACCATATATACCAAATATGTCTAATATGAATTGTAGTATTTTAGAAGAAGATGAAGATGTTATTGATCAAGAACATTATAATCCACTTAAGGGAATACCGGATCTACTATTGGATGAGTGTACCACTGATAACCATGGGTATGACCCATGTAAATTTATTCAAGAAGCTAGTTTTGGTGTCTACTGCATGCACGAAGAAGGTGACTCATTACCTAGTATCACCAACTCAAAGCAAAATCAAGAGGGAGTATGGAATATATAATTTGATGGATCCGGATCAAAAATGGAGGTGGATATATTTTAATGTTGGTTTCACCTCAAAATCAAAGGTATTATTAATCAATTATATTTTAGTTTAGTTGTACATCAAATATTACAAAGTATGAAGCTCTTATTCATGGCCTTCAATGGGCTAAAAAGAGAGGTATTAAGCTTTTGTAGGTGAAAGGTGATAGTGAGTTGGTAGTGAAAAAAGTTAGAGGGTCAAGTGAATCAAATAACTCCCTCCTAAAGGATTAAAAACATAGATTTTTGGACCTCATTGAATATTTCCTAGCATTTGATATCTGCTCCATTCTTAGAGGAGCCAATCAACATGCAGATAGACTTGTTGCCATAGGAGCACAATGTGTTATAGTAGACCAAATCAAGGTCATATAGAGGCATTTATTTCTAAACAATGAGGTAATTTGGTAAGTCTTTGATAGTGACAAACATATAGCTTGTTTCCTACATAATGAGGGAGAATTTTGCTCAAAGAACCAAAATAAATTGCAATACAAATATGAAGATCAGATTATGCAATTGAGATCATAAAAGATGCCTAAAGGTTTAGTAACTTCTGGAGAGCATTTTTAATTAATATGATTAACTCATAAAGGACAAGGTAAGCATCTCTTCTAAAGAAGAACATTATGAGCAAGTTCCCATATCTGAAGTTAAATAACTCAAGTGGGGTAAAGTAAACACTAATTTTGAGAGAGTAGATTTCATTTAAATATGTAATGAGTACATTTATGTATTTTATTTGGAATTCCATGATTTTAAATGGTTTTATCACATATTATCACATCATACTATTGAGCTTGAATAGGATGTAAAACCAATAAGACATAACAAAGGCCAATCAACCCCAAGGTTGAAATTTCATGAGAAAGGAGCTTACCAGGATGATTAAATCTAGTATAATATTTCATATCAAGAAATCAACATGGGTAGAAAACCTTTTACTAGTGAGAAATAAAAAAGGAGAGATAATACTATTTGAATTTCAAAGATTTTAATAAAGTGTCATTGAAAGACCACTATCCTCTTCCTTCCATGGATCAAATCTTACATAGGGTATCAAGTTTACAAAGGTTATCCTTAATGGATGGTTACTTAGGTTATAAATAGATATTGGTGAAAGAACAAGATTGTTATAAAAAAAAATTCACAACCAAATGGGGTACTTATTCCTACCAAAATATGCCTTTTGGGCTCTCTAATGCTGGAGTGACTTTCCAAAGGGAAATGGATGTTTCCATTCAAGGTTTTTTGATTTAAATGGTCTTAGTTTATCTTTATGAAATTATTGTATTTTTAAAGGATCCTAATTTTTATCTAACACACTTGAGAGTTATTTTTTATAGATGTAAATAATTTGGAGTTTTATTGAATCCAAAGAAGTGTATCTTTTCAGTGCATGAGGGGAGACTATTTGGGCATATAGTGACCAAATATGGTATTTATATACATCCAAAGAGAATATAATAAATATTTTCTCTATCATTTATAAAACATAGTAAATTATTTCAAAGCTTCTTATGAAAGATCAATTTCATCAGAAGATTTATTCATGGATTTACAGAACTTGTAAGGCCACTCACTCAAATGTTGAAGAAATATCAAGAATTCATTTGGATTAAGGAGGGTAAGAGAAGTTTTGAATCCATCAAACAAGCAATCAGCCAAGATCCTACTTTGATTAATCAAAATTTTAGTAAGGATTTCTTTATGTATGTTTTTTATACATTTAGTACAATTTAAGCCATGCTTATGTAGTAGAATGGTGAAGGTTTGGAGCAACCCATTACTTTTTTTAGTCAAGTTTTGGAAGACTATGAGGAGAGGTATTATTTTTTTGAAAAAAATGTACTTTATATTATAATAGGTTTGAAAATTTTTAGACATTTGGTTTTAAATAACAAGATTATACTAATGGTAGCTCATCCTAGTGTAAATGATTTCATCCTCAATAAAGCCTTAAGTGAAAATAGATATGGGTGGGTCATTAAGTGCATGGAATATGATATTGAAGTGAAGGTAAAAAATATGTTTTGAGGTAAAGGACTATGTGAAAATATTTTAGAAGATGTGAAAGAATAAAAATAGATGGTTTTGACACTTCAAAACACCTAATAGGGAGCTGAAACTACTTCTCCATCCAGTTAGACACAATACATTGCTAGATTCCTTCAAATAGGAGAATGCTAAATAGGCTTAGATTCATAAAGGAGAATACATTTAAAAATATAATCAGTACCATAAATTTTGATTGAGGTATTTATTTTCAAAAAGGATGTTGGAATTATGATTTTAAGGTGTGTTGAAACTAATCAATTTTACAATATTTTTGAACAATTTCATGAAATTCCTTCTAGAGGCCATTTTGCATCCAAGACCACAGATACAAAAATTGTTAGATCTAGTTACTTTTGGCCTAATTTATTTAAAGATGCACATGCATGGGTTAGGAAGTGTGTAAAGTGTGTAATGTTTACAAGTAAACAAAGACTAGCTATTATGCCATTGAGGCCTATTCAAGTTGAGCATCCTTTCATGCAATGGAGTTTGGACTTCATTGACATGATACATCCTCCATATAGTGATGGTCATAAATGGGTCTTGATAGCTACAAATTATTTATATTGTAACACAATTATTTACTAAGAGGGGAGGGGGTGAATTAGTATATTGATTAACTTAGTCATTTTATAATACCTTTTAAAATAGATTAAAAAACATATCCAGATTAAAACAAATATGCATAGATCACACACACACAAATTCACATGAAACCATAAGAATACATGGAAACCCCAATATGGGAAAAACCATAGTGAGAATAGCTACTAGAATCTATTGTTCTAATCTAGCCTCATAGTCAAAACCTCACTGATTACACATTTAAGGGCACCAACCCTAAAGAGACACCAATCCCCTAATTTAAGAGCACAAACTCTAAAGAAGCACCCACTACCTAATTGATCAACAACTTATCTAATCCGATGTTAGTTATAACTCTAGATTACAATAGAGATTCATAAATGAATCCAATTTTTTTATCTATTACAATTTTGGTCTGTAATTATTCATGCTCTACACTTCATCTCTCTTCTCTTCCCTTCTCTTCTCTTCCCCTCTATCTCCATGTCTCTATATTCCTTTATTTGACATAATTCAATAACTCTAGAAGCTTCTATTACATCCTAGATGACATATATATAATCATTTAATCTACGGTTTTGTATATTTTTTATGTTCACACTTGTTTGATAACACATCATGCTCAATTATATTGGACTTTAGTTATTATATTTAATTGAAATATTCCCACATCTTAAACTCATGCATCACCACCATGATTCTTGGTCTCATTACTATCTTTAACATATATTGGGATCTAGTTTTGATGCACATGCCATATTAAATGATTTTGATTGATCACCATAATCAAATTGATTGTCTGTGTCATGATTTTTAGCTTAACTATAAATTACTACATGCTCCAATGCTTGACCATTGGGATGAACATATATTTAAATATTGACTATTGGTATTAATCTTCCCACCAATATATGATGATTCTTGTTCAATCTTCATAACTTTAAGATGCATCTATTCAATCAATCTCTAATAGACTTCCACACTCCATTTGATATTTATATGCTTTTGAACTTTAAAATGCATCCATTGATATTTTTGATTCAAGCTCCCATGTGCCATTGGATCTTTAAAGTTGCATAAATTTTATCTCTATCTATGGTTAAACCTCAAACTCCTAATCTCATCTTGATATTTCTTGAGTCTTTTGAATAAATTTGCTCCATCGATATCATTAAATTATCTTATTATTTAACTCACCTCTATGTTGATAAACATTGAGCACTTTATCTCATTGAGTCCACTCACTCTGTTAGATCTTCATTAAATGAGCAACTGCTCATCGTTTAAGCTTATGAAAGATTGATATTTATCTCTAATGAGCTCTTGTGAATGTGACACTTGGAATTAACATGTGCCTTCTACACATTGTTATCAATTCCCACTATTGAGACACTTGGCATCCTCACAATTATCATTGACTATTTAACTTTGAACTGCATCATAGATTTACTATTCAAGCTTTATGATTGTGACACTTGTCACTAGTGCATTCACTCGTAGATACTTTTGACATATTAACTTCACTACACATTTTTAGATATTTAATGTATGATTAAGTGCTCAGTATTAGATCTTATAATAAGTTCAAACTTTAACTTATACATATTTGACTATGGGGACCATCTCAATATGCCTAGAAGGCTAACTTTTCACCTTCATATATTTTACTTCACTCATCTACCTATTCTAAAATTTGGACCATATAAACTAGGCATGATAATTAAAAAATCCATATGCTCATTTATTCTTGAATCCTTCACATGTGAAATATATAACACCATTAATTTTTTCACTCAGATTATTCTATCATAGACCTAAATATGCTTAGAACTACCTAGAAGGCTACCTTGGCTCTTACATAACTTTTTATGCACTTCATTGCGTGACATATAATTTAGTGCATATGATCCTCTCACATAGGGGATTCCATCCATATATTCATCTTCCCAAAAATACTTCATATGTACAAGATATGATATCATAAAAATGCTTATCTTTTTCTTGCCATCTATAAATTTGAATATGGGAAAACACTATCAAAATGTCTAGAATCCCAACTTTACACATGCATATATTTTGTTGCACTACATCACATGACCTGAGATTTAGTGCATAAAAGCTAGGAATAAAAATGAATAAACCCATATGATCATTTTGTCCTAACACCTGCATGTGTTCAAATGCTAACATTGTCAATATGCTTACTTGGCTCTGCTTGAACCCTTTTGCAAATTTGGCTAAGTATAGAAACTTAGAAAATTATGTTTGAGTAGCTAAATTTGCATCCTCATATATTTTACCATGATTTAATTAATGAATTCACATATGGTACATAACTACTAGGGTCTAATTTGATCACAACCATATGACTAACTCCCCCAAACTCATCCACATGTGGTAATGAAAATGTCAACAAACTGCCTTCTCATATTTTCCTCTATAGACCCAAAATGTATAGATGATTAATATGAATAATTGGATGAATTCCACTCATACACATAAGCACTCCAATCATCCTTGACCTCTAATAAGATTTATTTAACATCCTCAAATCACCATACTTAGCCTTGAACATCAGTTACATCCATAATGCCAATAATATCCCTTTTGACATCAATGATAGTCATATTGCCAACAATCTCCCCTTTTTTAATTGATGGTAAACTAAATTCTCTGATCTTGTAATATTCTACTCGGACACATGATTTGATCTTATTTAGAATTTGCACTTTTATCTCCAAACTTTTGTAGAGAGATTTTGCACTTTTTATACCCATTTGACATCAATGTCAAAGGGAATATTTCTCACCATTTTTCCAAATGTTTCTCCCCCTTTATCAAATTAAGGATTTTGTCCAAGAATTTACAACCATCAACTCATTAGAGATGTGTACAAGTATGCATACCTAAGTTGCCATTTCTCTCTTCTTCTAGGGATTAACAAAGCTTCTATGACACTCCCCATGGGCTCATGCCCTATCACTAGGATCTAGTGATGTGATGTAGGATCCACCACTCCCAAATTTTATCTCAAATACTCAAATTGTTCCTTAGGAAGAGGTTTGGTGAATATTTTTGTACTTTGATCCTAAGTTGGCACATATTCCATTGTGATCTCTTGATCTACAACCTTTTCTTTTAAAAAGTGATACTTGATTGATATGTTCTTGGTTTTATAATGTATCACTAGATTCTTTGATATGTTAATAACACTTGAATTATCCTAAAGAATAGAGATAGGTGATGTGTACTCTACCTTGATGTCTTAGAGAATTTGCTTCATCTATAAGACCTGATTGTAACATGCCACTATTATCACATATTCTACTTTTGCTATAGAAAGAATAAATGACTCTTACTTTTTGCTCAACCATGAAACAAGTCTATTTCCAAGGAAAAATGCACCACCACTAGTGCTTATTATATGATCCACACTTCCTACCCAATAAGCATATGTATATGCTATCAAGGTGAAAACTTCACTTGTAGGATACCATAGGCCATAGTCAATTATTATCTTGTTATATCTAAAGATCCTTTTCACTACATTGGCATGTGACTCTTTAGGAGCATCCTAAAACCTTATAACCATTCAAAATTATTTCATGATATCTAGTCTTGATGCAAAAGGTATAACAAAGTACCTATCATGAATCTATCCATAGTATAATTTGCATCAAGGGACTCATCCTCTTTGTTCAACTTAAAACAAATTATAATGGAAGTACTAACTAGTTTACTATATTTCATTCCAAACTTCTTAAGCATTTCCTTTGCATACTTAGTTTGGGATATAAATATACCTTTATTAGTTTGTGTTATTTGTATACCAAGGAAGAAAAAAAAATCTCCAAGAATAGACATCTCAAACTCAATTTTCATTTGTGTAGCAAATTATTTTCACATTATGTTGTTGTTGCCACCAAAGATGATGTCATCTACATAAACAATAAAAATCAACATATGCTTACCATATGATTTAAAGTATAGATTATTGTCAACACATCCTTTATTTAATCCTTATTGTTGTAGGTACTAGTCTAATCTTTAATGCCATGCTCTAGGTGCCTATTTTAGACCATACAGAGCCTTTTTTAGTCTACACACATAATCTTCTTCCTCTAACAACTGAAAACCTTTAGGTTATTCTATGTAGACTTCCTCTTCTAAGTTCCCATTAAATAAAGTATACTTAACATCCATTTGATAGACTTTGAACTTTTTGTAAATAGAGAATGATAGAAACATTCTTATAGCTTCCAATCTATAAATTGGAGCAAATGTTTCCTCAAAATCTACACCCTCAACTTGTGCATATCCTTTGCACACCAATCTTGATTTATTATTCCTTATAACAACTCCATCCTCATTGAGATTATTTCTAAATACCCACTTTTAACCTATTACATTCTTACTTGAAGGTCTTGGAGCTAATTGCCAAGTTTTATTATTTTTAATTTGGCACAGTTCTTCTATAGCTTTTATCCAATTCTCATCCTTGCTAGCTTCAACATAGATCTTAGGCTCAATTATAGACATTAGAGAAAAAAAAAATTGATCATTATTTTGTGCAACTTTTCTCCTTGTCTAAACTCCTTCATTCTTATTGCCAATGATCTACTCTATAGGATGATCCTTTTAAAAAAATCTTGCAGGTGCCTTTTCATTCATTTCCTTAGCCTATTCATTAGTTTCTTCTTCTTCAAAATATTATTCTTCAATATAGATTTCTTTATCAGGTTGAACATGTTTCAAGCCTTCTTCAAATCTTACATTAATGATGTCTATAATCTTATGTATCCTTTTGTTATAACACATGTATGATTTGTTTTGGGTGGAATAACCAAGAAATATTCCTTCATCACATCTTGATTCAAAGCTTCCCAATTTTTCCTCTTTTCTCTTGATGTAACATTTACTTCCAAACACTCTAAAATACTTCATAGAGGTAGGTTTTCCATACCATACTTCATAGAGAGTTTTTTCACTATTTACCCTTAGTTTAACTCTATCCAGGATATATACTATTGTTTGGACTACTTTTCTCTAGTATCCATCAGGTAATTTTGCCTCTTTTAGCATTATTCTATCCATCTCCTTGACTATCCTATTCTTTATTTCAATAACTCCATTCTAGTATGGAATCCTTACTATAGAGTAATGCCTTTTGATTCCATGCTTCTCATAGTACTCTATAAACTCATTTGAGGTGAATTCACCACCTTTATTAGATCTTAAGCAATTGATTTTTCATCCAATCTCATTCTCCACCATGGCTTTAAAGATTTTGAATCTCCCAAATGCCTATGACTTGTCCTTCAAAAAGGTTACCCATGTAATTCCTGATAATACTATACAAATAAAATGAAGTATCTCTCTCCTTTATATCCTTTTGTCTTAGTAAGACCACAAATATCGGTATGAACTAATTCTAGAGGCTTTGTAGTTAAATACTTCTTTGTTTCAAATCTGACCCTTGTCTGTTTACCTAGTTGACATTCCTTACAAGTAGTGTATGTAGGTTTGGTTATCTTATGCATGTGCATAGCACACTTATTTGAGCTTAGTTTAAATAGGTTATCAAAGTTGACATAACCCATTATTCTTTTCCATAATTAACTCTCATCAATCTTTTCTATTAGGGAGATATTACCATTCACTTCAACAAGTGTATAGATGTTGGTTTCAGTTATTTTATCTTTTACACCTAGTATTCCATATCTTTTTAACTTGAAACCTTCTGCATCAAATGTGACCTTATATCTATTGTCACACATTTGGCTGACACTAAGAAGATTATGCTTCAATCCTTCAACATAAAAAACATCATGTGTAGGTAGTTTTTCATCTATCTTTAAGGTTCTTTTACCTCTGATCTTTACTATAGTGTTATCTTCCAAGTTGACATATCCTTCCTTACATTTTCTCAATTTGATGAACTTTCTCTTATCACCTATCATATATTTTGAGAAACCACTATCTATTACCCATAGATTTTACTCCTTGGCATGGAGTGCAATTTGAGCAATCATATATTGATCTTTCACTTTCCACACATACTTGGGTTTCTTATTTGGCTTCTTTTTATCCTTTTAAAAGACTTGTGAACCTTTGTTCACACTAGGAGGCATGGCTTTCTTTTAACTTTGTGTTTTTGGTCTTACAAAGTTTTTTCTACATTGTTTAACTATGTGACCAAAATTATTGTAATTATATCATATTACATTTGTATCTAAAAAGGGATAAAATGGATTTCTACTTACAAAATTTGTTCTCCTTTTAGGTAAAACTCTACAATCAATAGCCCTATGACCAAACTGATTACATATATAATAATAACCATAGAAAGATAAGTAACACCTGATCATAGCATTTCTTTGAGCAGTATGAGGAATTCTTATACACTTTGGCTTCTTCAAGTCTCTCACCTTTGTGTATCCATTTGCATCATCTACCTTTGTCTTCTTCTTTTCTCCTTCAACTTTCATCACATCATTTGAGTCTATATTTGTATCCTTGCAAGCTTTCTCTTTCTTTGCTCCTGATTCTCCTTCTAATTTGAATTTGTCATATAGGCTAGCAAATGTACTAGTTATGGAATTTTTCTCTTTTTTATAACCAAGACCTGATCTCTCTTTTGAAGGCTTTTGAGAGTTGATCAAATCATCAAGAATGTTTGATCCTCCTTTAAGCTTCAAACCTTTGTATACTTGATCTTTAACTTTCTCAAGATCTTTTCTCAAAGCCACTATCTCTGATTCTAACTTCATGCACTCATTAGAATTAGATTTTAGTTCAAGTTTGACTACATATTCTATTATTTTACCCTCTTTAACTTGTTTCTTTAGGAGAACCACCATCTAATCATATTTTTTAAGACTTTTGGACATTTTCTCAATCTCCTTTTGTCCAATCTTCTATTTTGAGTTCTCTTTTCTTAGCTTATCCATTTCATCTAGAACACAGATGAGTTCACACTTTATATCCACTTCTCCTTCTTCTTGATCCATAACATCTAATCCTATTATCATGAATAGGACTTCTTTTTCTTTATCCACAAAAGCACAGTCATGGTTATCATCTGAGCTATCACACTTATCCAATGAATCACTATCTTATTTTTACATACAAACCCTTCTTATTTTTAAAGAAGTTCTTCTTGGAGTAGTGAGGTTTCATATTCTTAATAATCTCTTTTTTCTCAAAGTTATCCTTTTTGTTATAAGGTCATTTAGCAAAAAAATGTCCTACTTTACCATAGTTAAATCATCTAAAGGGTAACTTACCTTTATAATTTTTAGACCCTCTCTTTTATCTTATGACAAAGTTAGCTTCTTCCTCATCAGTCTCCTTAGATTTGGATGTAGGTGCTTCTACCTTTACTATTTTAGATGATTTGAATGCAAATTCTCTCTTGAAGGTGTCTACTTCTCCCATTCTCATCTAATAGGTAGTGAAGGTTCCATACAACTCATCAATAGTGAGTTTATCTAGATCTCTTGCTTCCTCTATTAAAAAAAAATTAGATTCATACTTGGATGGTAGAGATCTTAACACCTTCTTAAAAATGACTCATTATTTCATTTTTTCTTCAATGCCTCTAATTGCATTGACTATTTCATCTAATCTAAGGAGGTAGTCTAAAATTTTCTCTTCCTCATTCATTTTAAGGATTTCAAACTTGCCTTTGAATGTTTATAGTTTGGCTTACTTTACCTTGTCATCGCCTTCATAAATGTTCTTTAATTTTTTGTAGATATCTTTGTGAATTTTGACAATACATCATTTTGACAAACTCTAAATTAGACAATCCACATAGAATAACATTATTAGCCTTAGCATTGCTCTCATATGCCTTATTGGTAGCCTGATTAGTAGGAGTTGTAGCAGGAGATGTATATCCATTTACAACAAACATCCATACATCAAACCCTAATTAAGATAAATATGATTCTATTATTATGCTCCAAAATCCATAGTTTGATCCATCAAAGCGAGGTGTCTTATTTGAGGAAGAGCCTTCTTGACTAGATATTTGTGTTCACCATCCAAGATCTACCTAAGTTGATTAAGCTTCTTAGTAAGAACAATGGATCTGATACCAATTGTTGGAACACAACTATATACTAAGAGGAAGGTTGAATTAGTATATTTATTGACTTAGTCCTTTTCTAATACCTTTTAAAATAGATTAAAAAGCATATGCAGAGATCACACACACAAATTCACATGAAAATATATGTATACGTGGAAAACCCAATATGGGAAAAACCATAGTGAGAATAACTACTAGAATCTACTATTCTAATCATGCCTCATAATCAAAACCTCACTGGTTACACATTTAAGGTCACCAACTCTAAGGAAATGCTAATCCCTGAGTTTAAGAGCACTAATTCTAAGGAATCACCCACTCCTTAGCTGATCACCAACTAGACTTATCTAATGACACCTACCTATCATATTCTTATATGGAGCTACAACTCCATATTACAATATAGATTTATAAATTAATCCAATTATGTTATATGTTATAGGTCTAGTCTATAATTATTCATTCTTTACACTTCATCTCTGTTCTCTTCCCTTCTCTTCTCTTCCCCTCTATCTTTGTGTCTCTATATTCCTCTATTTGACACAATTCAATAACTCTATAAGCTTATATTATATCCTAAATGACATATATATAATATTTTGATCTAGGGTTTCATATATTCTCTATGTTCACATTTGTTTACTAATACATCACACTCAATTATATTTGACTTTAGTTCCTATCTTTAATTGCAAGTTTACTATATCTTGAACTCATGCATCACTACCATAATTCTTGGTCTCATTACTATCTTTAGCATATAATGGGCTCTAGTTTTGATGTATATTCCATATTACATGATTTTTATCAATCACCCTAATAAAATTCATTCTCTATGTCATGATTTCTATCTTAACTACAAGTTCCTACATGTTCTAATGCTTGACCATTGGGATGAACATATCTTAAAATATTGAACATTGATCTTAAGCTTCATGACAAGATCTGATGATCCTTGTTTAATCTACTCAACTTTAAAACACAATCATTTGATTGATCTCTGATAAGCTTACATGCTTCATTTAATCTTTGTACACTTTTCACATTTAAAATACATTCATTGATCTTTTTGATTTGAGCTCCCACATGCCATCAGATCTTCAAATTTTCATGAACTTTATCTCTATCTATGGTTAAACCTCAAGATCCTAATCTCATCTTGTTACTTCCTATGTCTTTAAAACAAATACACTCCATCGATCTCATAAAACTAACTTAATCTTTAACTCACTTTTGTGTTAATAAACATCGAGAACTTTATCCCATTGAGTCCACTCAGTCCATTAGATATTCATTGCATAATCAATTGATGATGATTTGATATTATGACAAGCTCAATTTTTATCTCTGATGAGATCTCATGAATGTGATACTTGGCATTAGCACGTGCCTTCTACACATTACTATCAATTCCTACTATTGAGACACATGGCATATTTACATTGATCATTGACTATTTGACTTTGAACTACACCATAGATTTATTGTTCAAGCTCTATATTATGACACTTGTCACTAGTGTGTTCACTCATAGGTAACTTTGACATATTGACTTCACTATCCATCATTGGATCTTCAATATATGATTAAGTGCTTATCATTAGATCTTCTAACAAGCTTGAAATTTACCTTGTGCATATTTGACTAAGTATGGGGACCATCTCAATATGCCTGGAGGGCTAACTTTGCGCCTTCATATATTTTTCTTCGCTATCTACCTATTCTAAAATTTGGACCATATAAACTAGGCATGATAATAAACAAACCCATATGCTCATTTCTTCCTGAGTCTTTCATGCATGTGAGATATAATGCCATTAATCTACTCACTCAAATTATTCTTCCATAGAGCTAACTATGCTTGGAACTTCCTAGAAGGCCAACTTTGTTCTTGTATAAATTTTGATTCACTTCATCGCATGACTTATAATTTAGTGCATAATATCCTCTCATAGAGGGGATTCCATCCATATATTCATCTACTCTAGAAACCTTCATACATGCAAGATATGACATCATAAAAATACCTACTTAGATTTTTCTTACCATCTACAAATTTGATTATGGGAAAAAATTGTTAAAATGTCTAGAATCCCAACTTTAAACATGCATATCTTTTGTCGTACTACATTTCATGACTTGAGATTTAGTACATAGAAACTAAGCACAAAAATGATTAAACCCATATTATCATTTTGTATTGACATCTCCATGTGTGCAAATGTTGACCTCATCAACATGCTTACTTGGCTCTACTTAAACCCTTTTAAAAATTTGGCTAAGTATATAACCTAGTGAATTATATCTGAGTAACCAACTTTACATCCTCATATCTTCTATTGTGCTTTAACACACGACTTCAAATTTGGTGAATAACTACTAGGGATTAATGTGATCACAACTAACTGATCAACTCTTCTAGACTCATCCACATATCATATAATCTTCCTTTTGACATCAATGATAATCATATTACCAATAATTTCACCAGGTGGGTGGAAGCAGTGCCTTTGAAGGAGGTAAATGAGAACTTTGTGCTTGAGTTCTATGAGAGTCTAGTCACCCATTTTGGATTACCTTTCACTATAATATCAAGAAATTATTTGGAATTTAATAGCATAAAGGTATGTGAATTGGCTCTTGAGAAAGGTATTCATATATAATATTCATTAAATTATTATCCATAGGGTAATGGACTAACTGAGTCCACTAACAAGAACTTGATTTGAATCATCAAAATAACATTGAAAGATAATCAGAGATCTTGGCATACAAAGTTGAAGACTACTTTATGGGTTAATAGGATCACCCTCAAGAATGCCATTGGTGATTCACCTTATCTCTTAGTTTATGGAAGAGAATAAAGGCTACCTATCTCATTGGAGCTCCTGGATTTGGAACTTACACACCAGCTAGAGCTTCTAGAAATTAATGTAATGGAGGTTAAGATGAATGAACTGAGAGAATTAAAAGAGATAAGAGATGATTCCATACATATCATGTGGTCTAAATAAGAATAATTTATTAAAACTTTTGATAAAATAGCTTCATCAAGGATATTCTAGCAAGGTGGCATAGTCTTTAAATGGGATGAGGACCGTGTACAACTAGGAATAAAATCTAATTTTGATAACCTTTAGAGTGGACCTTATGTCATCATAAGTTGTAAGGAAAAAATTTCCTTTGATGTTGTTATATTGAATGGAGAGAGCCTTTCTATCCTTGTTAATGGGAGGTATCTTAAGTTCTACTATTAGTTTGATCTCATGTTTTTTTTACATAGGTAGATAGGTCCATCTTTTCCTCCAAGTGCTTTTACACATTGCTTTGTTTTTTGTTTAGTTAGCTTTTTGGTCTATTTTTTTTCTTTCATGTTGTTTGTGAGTCCCCTATTACTCTAAAAGTGCTTTAGGAATCAATCAGATTCATTTTTGCAAGTAGTACCTTATTAATTTAGTCATCATGAGAAAGCTTGGTCAATGACTAGATTCCATGACTAGTAGGCTGGTCAAGCCAGCTAAGTCACCAAAAATGTTGGCCATTTTGGCCCACATACCAAGCTTCACCTAGACCTAGAGAGAATCTTACCAAGGTCCCAATTGAAGAAAGATCAAATGTCTTAGAATCAGGCTCAATATTACAAATGAATGGATCTAATTGGGTCTTCATGATGTTCATAAGAATTTAGAGGTATGAAAAGGATGCACAGAACCTTAAGTATTCATTAGAACCTTGAAGGTTTAAAAGAGGATGAATATGGCAAGTTTAAGGAGCTAGATCATCAATAGGACATCATGAAAAAATGAGTAGATCAGTTCACTTATGCATTTTATAAAGTTTGCTAAAAAATCCTCATGATCCAAAATATTATATCACCATAGATTCTTTCATTCCAAGATCATATCTTATAATTTTCATGCCTTGGTGAGTTCTCTAGCTTAGGTTATAACTATTTAAAGTTGAACCTATAGAATGGAATGTTCACACTACCATCAAATTTAAGCCCCAATGAATAACCATTTAGATTTAAAAAATCCTTAGACATTAATGCAAACATCAAATGATGGCCACAAAGACATAAATTTTAATCTTATCAATTATCTGTTGGGGTTCAAAGATTGATGGTTAGGTAAATGTCAATGATAGTCATACAAACATCAAATGACAGGCATGAAAATGTTAATTTTAATCTCATGATTTAGTCATTTGATTTTGAATGGTGGGTCCAAGTAGATAAGAGACTCACATTCATTTTTACATCTTGATCCAATGGTGTGAGCTCAAGTCAATCTATCAAAGGATCTTAGGTGGTAGGAAATCAATGCCCTATGTTCATTCATACCAAGTAGATCTATGGTGTGTGGGAGGTTAAAAAATTAAAGATGTGATAATAGGGATCTACAAGACCAATAGGAACAAAGATAATTTGGAGATATTTGATTTGTCAGAGTCTATATTCGATGGCCAAAGTCAAACCCAAGAGATTTCTCATTACAGGTTGAAGAAGCAGTTTTCAACCAAAGCATGTAAAAGTATGGAGCCAAGTTTAAGCATGGATCAAGTTGAACTAGATCTAACATCTCAAAGGATTCCATTAAGGTAGACACATAAACTTAGATGGATTCATTTCCAAAACTAGTTGCATGAAAGTGACCCTTCTCTCGACTCTTGTATGCCATAACAAACTAGTAAGGAGTGATTAAAACCATGACAAAACTCTAATAGATTGATCTAATTATTATAACTACATCAATGCCAAAACTTAGCTTAAAATAGGTTGATCCTATCATTGTAACCATAAAGTATCATTAATGAGGGAAAATGTAACTGTGTAATGGTTTTAAGTGACTCATATCAATCAAGAATCTTGAATGAGCATAAAATAGAGGCAATTGTAACTATGTTTCAAATGAAGTTAAGATAATTGATTCCATTTTTAGTTCAAAAATATCTCTCTTTCTTCCCTTTATTTTATAAATATATCCTTTGAACTATTGATGAACATCCCTTAGGCTACTATGATTAGACTCTACCAAAAATTGTATGCTACACCTCTTGGAGTAATGAAAAAGGCATTTACAGTGTTTGTCATCTATGTTTAATATTTTATGTGTGATTAATATGAAAAAGTAGTCTAATACTCCCTTTACAGGTTTGATTTCAACCTAAATACTACTAAATTTTCCCTATAGGTCATATAGTGTCCCATAGCTTTCATTTCTCAGGTATAGGGTGGACTGCTAGTTATAAGTTCCTTCAATCAAGCCTTGTTTTCATTACACCCTAGCCTTAGTCAAATTGACCTCTATGTGAATTACTATTGCTTGAAAGATATATTAAACATTGAATTAGATCTATTCATATCCCATTAGTGTGCTAATGAGATCAATATTGAGAGTGGATCTTTAAACTTTGATGCATCACCACATGTTAGAATAGGTTTTACTTTATGCAATCTCTTGACTCTTTTCACCTGAACTTGTTTATTGCTTAGAAAGAGATGTCTAAATTATCATATATAAGTATATATCCTCATTAAAAACCCTAGAGGTCTGGTCCAAAAAGAGGTAACCCATAACCTAGAGTTATTCCCATGTTGGACTAGGTTTGAAATCAGACCATGGACACTTTTGTTTTCAGCTAGGGTGAAACCTAAGTCTCCAACACATGGTTTTGATAACCCTAATTAGAGGAATGAATAGGCTTCCAAATGTAGACATCCAATTCTTATCACTATTGTTCTAAGATTTTAAATTTGAATGACATTCCATAGTAACACACAATCTAGACTAAAATCACTAAAATTCTCTGATCCAACCACTTACATCATATACAGGTGTTGTTGACATTTTAGCCCCACAAGCCAAATGTCAACCCTTGATGGCAAAAATATTTAATGACCACCAAATTATCCTACATATGGTGATTCTTGGCATAGTCATATCATCATTGGTCCTACTGGGAACCTCTAAATTTTTAAGTCTGTTACAATGTGCCATAGTTTCATGCTTAATCTATTATGTCATGAGTGTCTTGAGTCTTGTGGTGAGATGATAATGGTCCTTGTGAGTTTAGAGTGAATCAAGATAATTTTTATGTGTCTTGAAGATATATAAAATGTGTTTTAATATTTTTTGAGGCCATAATATGAGGATAATAATGTATTTAAATCCCATTATCCATGATATATTCCTCTAAGCCTATTTAGCGCATTCATCACCCCTCCTAAACCATTAAACACCCCTCAAACCACTCCATACAAGCTTATTTGATTTATACAAGCTTAGGAAGGGGAAATTTATTGATAAATTTAATTAAAATTGGGTCTTGAAGGGTCTTACACATGTCACTTTGCCCTATGTGTTTCATAAGCCTCAAAAGCCTTTTAAAACCCACTCATACCCTTTCTATTATCCAAGTGGGTCCCACATGATAATGTGCATCTATTCCACTTCTCCCTAAATTTTATCCTACTTATAAATGTTTATTAACTTGTGTTTCCCCCCCATTTGGCCCTAAAATGGCAGTTCAAAGTTTAGAATTTAAAGAAAATGTAGGAAAACACATTGTTTTTAGAATTTTCTACACTTATACAGAATTGTATGAACTCTACCATATAAAGGAGGGTCAAAGTTTGAATTTTGGATCATATATGATGCTTAAAATAATTTTAATGATTAATGGAGGTAAAATAGGTTCAAAAGCATTCCTTCACCTCACCTACCTTCCTTTGCAGACACAAATAGCTCCTCAGGTTCCTGTTTGTACCATATAAAGGAGAGAGAATGGGGGATCAAGCTCATAAACATATAAATTAAAATAAATAATATTGAACCCATGGGAAATTATCTACATATTTGTCTCACAATATTTATGAACATTCATTAAGAAGCTAAGGAATTTGTATGACCTTCTCATCTACACAAGCCAATTTCAATAAAATAGTTTTCAAGGATTTTTTACTTGTTTTCTCAAACCAATGACTGATCCTATTTTCTCAAGTCTTGAAGGAGCCTCCCATGTAAATTTAATTTTTTTAATCACATGTGTGAGATAATAAAACTATTGAACCTTCAAGACTAGTTCTTATGTGTAATATGCTAGTAGAGTAGAATAGATAAAGTTTTAATGTATTCATCAGAGGTTGTGGACTATTTTGAAGAGTATTTCATGTTCTAAAATGATGTATTTATTGTATTTTAGTTAAAATTTAGTCTCATCATTTAAAAGGTGCCTTTAATGAAGGTTTCATATGCATTCAAGGTTCACTATGTAGAATCATTATGTGTTACTCATAGCACCATCAAAACCTCTAAAGCACAGTACAATAACATGAAAGGAGATGTTAAATTGATAATGGATCATCCTCATACCATGGTGAAAAAAATTATAGAAATTTTTGGTGGCCTTACATGCCTATAAACCATATTTATTATCTCCCAACCCACTCCATTAGTCTTAGTAGAGTTTAAGGTCTTTAGCAGATGTAAATGATCTTCAAAGTTTCCTAGGTTTCATTCAAGCACTATGTATGTTATTTTTTGCCTCCAAAAGTACCATGAATAAAAATACATATGTTTAAGGTCCCTTAATTTTCATGTTTATTTCAATTTGGATACTTCTCATGTTTTATTCCATGTATCTTCTACACCCCTATCTTTTCACACTTTTTCACTACCACCTTACTATATCATCACCTTGTCTTCATGTTCTCATCTCCTTGTCACTCCACTTTCATATTTATCCACATATTAATCCTCCCTTCTAAGTATAAACCATGATATATAGGATTTTACACCATTTTTAACCATTGGAATCCATAAATCCATGGAAAGTCAGATGTATATGGTTAATATGCCTAACTGAGGAAGTTAATTAATACCTATAGTAGTCACCATGAAATATACTTCAAAGGGTTTTATGTTGAGTGAGGATGAGAAAATAGTGGAAGTTCGAATGTAATATTAAGACAAAATTTGGATATAAAATGTGATATCATATTATTTCTCAAGATCTTCACCTCATATCATCCAACACAAGAGTCTTAGTCCATAAAATAGGGTCTACAACTCTTTGGTGTCTGAGTTTTGAGAGAAAGGTAAAGATTTTGGTATTAAGTGAGAAATATAATAGTGAATCATCATTAAATATGGATAGTGAGATGTTAAATATGGATTAATCATAAATCCAATTCATACCTCCATTTTAACCACTATCTCATACAATATTCTATGCACCTACAACCACCTAAATTGGCATATCCATGGCCTGTGAAGAGAAAGTTTAGTATAAGTTTTGGTTGATAGGAATGAGAGGTAACTTATGTGAGTTAAAAGTGTTAATTATTCTAAAATAATCACATATCATCCATGTGGGATACCTTAACTCTCTCAATAAGGCCTAACATAAAATAAGAACCTACAATCAACATGCCAAGAGCAAGTAAGGTAAGTTACATAAGGAAGAGTTGGGACCACCATGTGAATTATAAACAAGAGTGGAGAATAAAATGGCCAAAATGAATAATTAAAATAAATATAGTGATTAGTTCAACCTATTATAGGTCTGAATCTCCCTCATTCATTTATCCATGTTGAGACTTAGCCTAAATGAACATCTACAGTTGGGCCCTTCTTGCCTCTTGATTGTATAATCGAGTTGAGTTAAAATGGTTTAAGTCAAAAGTGATTCAAGAAGGGTGATTTTGAGATGATATAACCTCAAAAATACCATAGTGGGATGAAGAGACTATGATGGTACTCCATTTATCAAAATACTTCTCTTAAACCATCACCTATAGCCATTCTATTTGGCTTAATTGAAATTAGTGTCATGTGATAGAAGTCATTATTTGAGGCAATTGATAGAAAGGGTGAAATAAAAAAGACATTATAAAGATAAGGTTGATCCCAATATGTTAAATACACTCATATAGATGAATACTTAGCCCATCACCCATCCAAGAATGCAAGGAGAACACCTACAAGATTCTTAATGAACCTTTCTAGCCTTGATCTTAAAAAGGGAAGAACATGAGCATTATTGAAAAGATATTAAACCCAAGTATATAAGAATATTTGAGATAAAGTCAAGAATATGAGACAATAATTAAATTTATAGTGTGTTTGGGGCAAGCCCAAACATAAGAAGATATAGTCAACAAGGCACACAGTCATAAAACATAGTTAGAAACACATGGTTAGTCTTGGAAGATTAAAGTGATAAGGCCTCTACATGCATGATTTGGCTCTAATTTTTTGTATATATGGTATTTATGGGTATATTATACTATTCAAACTATCCTTATGGTTAGGAAACTGGTAGAGATAGCCACTATCTTGTCTCATAACTCTTATATTCACTTAGACAACCTTGATGAGACCAAGTAATCATTTAAAGGTTTAAAACCAAAATAAAGGGTTAAACTTATTAAGAGATTATAAGAAAATAAAATGTGATTATAAGTGTCTTCAAACACCCTTTAATGTTTACAATAGTTAAGGTTTCAAATCAAGGGCCTTAATGACTACTCAAATAAAGAAAAACTTGTGCATTAAGTTGGTTGATGACATCCATGTATGTTGAATGGTTCTAAAGATACCAGGGTACCTGATGAGAAAGTAAGAGGAATTTGGGTGGCATAAAAAAACATTCAATATTGTTATAAACCTTATGTGAGGTAAAAAACATTAAACCCATATCTTAGGGTTTTCCCCAACCTGCCTATATACAAACACTAAGCTAAGTTGAGAGTGCATAAGAAGAGTAATCTCAAGGTTTCATGATTGAAGAGAGTTTTAGAATATTAGGTAAGTGGTGAGGATATTTATCATTATTATTTTTATCCATCAGGTGACCCATAGGATATCTATGGTCTTCAAACATAGTTTAGGCCTATTTGGCCTACAAACCAATCTTGAGACCTAGCAAACCCACATCCCTATCAGAGAACACTAAAAAATTATTAATAAATTGGACATCATGATAAGGTATAAAGGGATGGTTCAGGTCCTATAAAATGTTTTTAAAATCAAGTAAGTGAATAAAGAGTTCATTTTGGTCCTTGGAGACAAGCTTGAACCACAAAGTCCAGATAACTAGTTCAAGCCCCTTATTCAAATGCTTGTATCTTTCACCTCAAAAGTATTATGATAAAATTATAATATGAGGTTTTTATTTTCCCTATTAAATAAGAATAGATGAAAGATTCGTTGTCATTGGGGGACTATCCTTTGTGAAAAAACCTTAATAAGATAATATGTCAAAAATGGACTATAGACTACCCTAGAACCACTTTTCAATGTTCCTATCTTTATACACCCTTTACATGGGAAAAAAAATCCCTTAATGAAAAATGAGGAGGTAAATTCCCTATATATCCATGGAATATTTTCCAAACTTATATGCCCATACCCTATGAACTATCATTAAGACTCCTAAGCACTCATAAACCTCTCTAAAACCCTAGATAGACCTAGTCTCAAAAAACTTGATGTTTTAGTATCTTAACACCATATAATGGTCCTAAAAACTCATGTAAGGTCAAGTTCACTTAGAGAGGACTCCATCTATGGTACCTAATTATATAGACACTATATTGGAGTGTCAAAAATCTATAATTTTATAGTGTTTTTATATAAATAAGGGTACAAAACCATTTGAGGATATTCCAACTAATGAAGGAGATGGTTTGGGACCTTATAAACCTTATAAAGTCATAATATTCATAATGGTAACCATAGAAGCATATTTTAAACTCACTTTAAAAGAGCTAATCTGTATACATATAAAATAGGAAAGCCTAGTTAGCTACTATGACAAAATTGCAAGTGTTCCTTGATCCAAAAAGCTCATATTATTATATAATGTGTTGTTTTAGGTATGATTCTCATGTTTTCAAAGGTTTTTAATATGTCTCTCATGGATTATCAACATCAACACTTAGGAAATTAGACCTAATTAGCCTATTTAACCTATTTGGTCAATAATAGGGCTCAAATTAACATTAAATGGATAATAGAATGAGTTAATGCAAGATTATACACATTGTAGCTAACCCTTGAAGAGTAATAAATGCACATTTCATGTTTATAATGGAGATATAAAGTAGTTTCTTGAATTTTTCAAATATGTTAAGAGGGAGATGGACTGGTATATGCTTGTGGTGACTTGATTTCACCTTGTTCATGGTGTAACTACTAAGGAGGAGTTATTTGACCAAATTATGGGTGGACCATGCCTTGAAAGAGATTGAAAAGGTCAACCATAGTTTCCACTACATCCACTTCTATGCCAAAAGTATTTATTGAAGGTACCAATGCATAAGGAATTGAAATAAAGACTACTTCTAACTTATGTAACTACCTTTTGGAATGGACCTTGTTCATTCATGACCCTATCTCCACTTATTCACATCACATTCCCCTTATTATCTCCCCATTTCTTCTATATATTGTAGAATTTTGGCCTTGTATTATATCCCTTAGGTTGGTATGAGGAAACTTTACTAGTGTTTGTACTTATACACCTACTTGGACTAAATAATATAATTTTGTATCTCTTTTATGGTGAAATATAGTGTATTGCTTGTTCAAATGATTCATGATTGATTAAGTGTAATTGAAAGAAATATTTTGAAGAGTGATTCACTCCCCTCTCATTCATTATGATTCCTTGATATGTAAATTTGATGGTTTTCCTTCCCTTGTAGGTCCTTATTCACCTAGATGACCAAAATTTGTCTTATGTAGGTTGTGTAGAGTGTAGACGTGTGGGTGATAGAGTCTTGAAGCGTAGCATGATTGGTAAGAGCCTTCTATAAGGCTTGATTGTCATAACCTTTACATTCCATTCATCTATTACAACCTCCACATGAAACATTTTTTGTATAATAACTCAAGAGGATGATTGTTTAGTTGTTGTTAGTCTATTAGTGTGTTAGGATTTCAAGTTGAGTGAGTGGATGAAAGATTATTCAGGTGCATCACCACCTTAGAATAGGTTTTCATTCATGTAACTTCTTCACCCTTTTCATACCAATATATTAGGACTTAGAAATAGTATTTAAATGAAAAATATGGGGAGCTATCCCCATAAAATCTAAAGGTTTGACATGTAAATCAGGTAACCCATATCCCAAGGTCATTCCATGTTATCCTAGGTTTGAGGTTTGGACATGAACAATATTTTCATTAGCAAGGGTACAACCTAGATAACTAATAGTTATGGCACGCTTGGTGGGATGAGATTTAAGTGCCTTTAAGCATGATTTGGTGCCCTTGGAGGACATCAATAATAACATCTACATTCATGTTGGGTAGATTCAAGCATCTTTGGAAGGGATTTGTAATCAGTTTCAAGCTGAAAGACATTATAACAATACTATTGTATATGTAAGGAGGTTATTGGTTATCTTAATTTTGTGATATATATGTCACATAAGGATTTATTACAACCTATGAGGTAGGATTCTATCCTTCACCTCCCTATCATCCATACCATAATTCCTATGAGTCTTATGTTGACCCTTTCCAACCTTATAATGGGTTCCAATATTACTAAGACTATCCACCTTATTGTGATCTTCCTCCACCTTTGTGGAAACCTTCTCACCCTTATGATCAGTCATACTACCAAAATACTACTCCTTGTAGTCAACCTGTACCAAATGTTGATCATTTTCACTTTGAAACTAAAAATTTGAGGTGGGAGAGCCAAAAAAATCCAACCCAAGTAACCTCAACAGTCATGTTCTATCTCAACTCAATCTCTTCTATACCAAGTCTACAACAAATGGTAGTCCATGACCAACAAATCATAGATAAGAAATTAGAGGTCAGAGGGAAGCATACACCTATCAGTTCTTCACCTATTATTTCTCAAGTTCTTATCATTCCTCTTTATATTCATCATGATATAACCTTTGACAAATAATCTTCTCTTATGCTCACCCTAAACCTAGAAAGAAAGGATGTTCTAGAATATAGTCCAAATACCTTCCCTAATTGGAGGGAGAATCTTTAATTATAGGAGAGGGGAAGTTCTATCAAGTTAGGAGGTTGTTCAAACTTCTCAAGTTATTTTCCTACTCTTCAAGTTTAAACTATCTAATAAAACCAAGGTATATCAGACTTAGAGAACACTACTCAAAAGTGAAGAAGGGAGAATTAATGAGGCTTAACAAAAAAAATTCTTCCCTTTTCCCAAGATATTCCCAAGAAATCCTTTAAGATCCCTAGTTAGAAGGATACTCTTGAAAGTATCAATTATCCTAGTGAAGTATATTGTCTTCCAACCCCCTCCTCTCTTGAAGAGGAACCAAATGCACTAACAGTAGATCTTGAACATCCAATCATGATAGAAAATATATCAAGGTTGATAAATGAAGGGGTAGTCCTTCAAGAACTTGACCATGAGGCAACTACAATAGGTTCTCAAGAACACCTTAAATAGGACACCTCAAGTTTCTATGAATAAGAAATTATGATTAGAACTCCTATTTATCTTAACATATGAGATTTAAAACATGAAAAGAGGTTGGATGACAAGTAACAATAAAAATGCCACAATGTTGGATCTGATTTAGCTAAGATACAATCTAATCCTTCCCTAGGAGACAATAAAGAAGACAACCTTCATGAGATTTAGGGCAAAAATTAATTAGATGATCATTGGTAATACTTATACTTTGAGTTCTTGAATGAGATGGAACAAATCATTGTGGTAGACTTGAATGATGTAGTAGGACAATAGGTTGACATTTCAAGTGGAGAAGATAAGACAAATCAATAAGTACCAAGGAAAGATGAATTGGAACTTTAGTGGATTGAGGAACTACCTTTCTTCATTGAAGAGGAAGGTGATCAAGTTGCAGCAAACCAAGAACTTTACTTTAACCCTACCAAAGAGTTAGAGGTGAGTGATTCCCAAGATGTTTTACAAGCAAAAGGTAATAATGGAAATGACCCCTATGGTTTGTCCATTGACCATGATGAAATGTCTTTTTCATAATATTTAGAAGACTTTTGCTTGAGCTTAGACACTTCATCCCTATACCATGAAGAGTTTAAAAAGGATATTGTCAAGGATACTTTAGTAGCTAATCACTTAAAATATAATGGGAAAAATTAGGTGTAACCCATGATTGAAGAAGAGATGAGACTGATTATGCAAAATAAAAGAATATGGGAAGGATATGATTGGGTTCTTGACTCTCATACTCAACCCATGCACCTGGGGATGGAGCCAGAAGGTCCAGTCACTCTTCTAAGAGACCATGAGAATGATAGTACTTCTAGCTATAGGTGGAGATTGTCATATAGTGATCAAAATATAATTGGAACCAAATCAACACATGGAAACCAAACATCATGGTACCATAGTGATCAAGAAAAGTTTCCATTTGATCTTGGGGAATGAAGTCAAATTCATGTTAGTTATTTTAGTAGTTAGTTGTCTTGTCCAAATAAGTGTGTCACATAAGTTATAGGTAGTTATCTTATTTATTTATTTATTTTATTCCCTTATTTTTCCTAGTTTTTTGGTGTGCTTCTTAGTGTTAGAGTGTTTATTTTTTTTGTCTTTGTGTGTCTTATTATTGTTGTTAAGTCTAAGAAGTGTCCTTAGTGCAATCCAGTAAGGTAGAATCCATGTGAATTCATGTTCTATTTGATAAATCCATTAATAACATATTTGGATCATCTTTGGAGTTGCTTACATAGGTTGTCAAAGCTCAACTATGAATCTCCATAGCATATTCTGAGTTCTCTTGACTAGTAGGTTGGGTCACCCATTAGATTCACTAGAAATGTTGACATTTTGGCCCCACAGGGCAAATGTCAACCCTAATGTCAAAAAAATTTAGTGACCACCACCTTAGCCTACTTATGGTGATTCTTGGCATAGTCATGTCATCCTTGTTCCTATTGAGAGCCTCTAAATCTAATTAAGAGTGTCATGATGTGCCATAGTTTCATGCTTAATCTATTATGTCATGAGTTTCTTGAGTCTTATGGTGAGATGAAAATGGTCCATGTGAGCTTAGAGTGAATCAATATAAAGTTTATGTGTCTTGAAAATATATTAAAGGTGTTTTAATATTTTTTGAGGCCATAATATGAGGATCATAATGTATTTAAATCCCATTGTCCATGATATATTCCTCTAAGCCCATTTAACACCTTCATCGCCCCTCAAACCACTTCATACAAGCTTATTTTTTCTATAAAACCTTAGGAAGGGGAAATTTATTGATAAATTACATTAAAATTTGGTGTTTAAGGGTCTTAAACATGTCACTTTTCTACCCTTATGTATTTCATAAGCCTTAAAATCCTTTTGAGACCCACTCACACCCTTTCTAGTAGCCAAGTGGGTCCCACATGCTAATGTGTGTCTATTCCACTACCACACTAAATTTTTTCATACTTAAAAATGTTTTTTAACTCATAATTCCACCCATTTTACCCTAAAATGGAAGTTTAAAGTCTAGAATTTGAAGAAAATGCAAGAAAACACACTATTTTAGGAGTTTATGCATTTGTACAAAATTGTAAAAACTATACCATATAGAGGAGGGTCATATTTTGAATATGGGATCATATATGATGCTTTGGAATTGTTTAATGATGAATTAAGGTCAAATATGTTCAAAACCAATCCTTCACCTTGCTTACCTTCCTTTTCAAACATAGTCAGCTCCTTAGGTTCATGTTTGTATCATACAAAGGAGAGAGACTAAGGGATAAAGATCATAAATATATAAATTACACTCATTAATATTATACCCATGGTAATTTATATAGATATTGGTCTCATAAGCTTTATGAGCATTCATTAAGAAGCTAAGGAAGTTGTATGCCCTTCTCATCTACACAGGCTAATTTTAATAAAATGTTTTTCAAGGATTTTTGACTTGTTTGCTAAAACCAATGACTAATATTATTTTATCAAGTATTAAAAGAGCCTCCCATGGAAATTTAAATGTTTTAATCACACATGTGAGCTCGTAAAATCTAGGGAACCTTCAAGACTAGTTCTTATGTGTAATTTATATGTAGAATTATGTAGTGGACAAAGGTTTAATGTATTCATCAAAGTTTATTGACCAGTTTGAAGATTTTGAGAGAGTATTTCATGTTCTAAAATGCCTTATTTATTGTGTTTAAGTTCTAATGGTTTCTCATTATTTCAAATGTGTCTTCAATGAATGTTTCATATGCATTCAAGGTTCACTATGTAGGAGCACTATGTGCTACTCATGGCACCATCATTACCTCCAAAGCACAGTCCAAGAACATGAAAAGAGATGCTAAATTGAAAATGGGGAATCATCTTGAGCTAATGAAAAAACTTATAAACATTTATGGTGGCCTCACAGGCCTATAAACCATTTTTATTATCTCCCAACCCACTCCATCAGTCTTAGCAGACTTTAAGGTCTTTAGCATATATTAAGGATCTTTGGAGTTTCCTAGGTTTCATTATAACATTGTATATGTCCTTTTCTACCTCCAAAATTACCATGAATATAAATTTATATGTTTAATGTCCCTCAAGGTTAATTTTTATTGCAATTGGGATGGGTCTCATGTTTCATTCCATGCATCTTCTACACCCCTACCTTTTCACACTTTTTCATTGCCACCTTACTGTATTATCACCCTGTCTTCATGTTCACATATCCTTGTCACTCCACTTATATCTTCATCCACTCACTCATCCTACCTCCTAATTATAAACCATGAGAGATAGACCTATACACCCTTGTTAACCATTGGAATCCATAAGGCCATGTGTTTTATTATTTTTGGTAATAATGGAGTTTTATTCCTATTTAATAAACAAGTCTAAGTAGGGAAAATTAGTAAATAATATTCCTAATTATGCCTATTAATTTGTGAGATTTAATTGAAATTTGACCTTTATAAAAATATTAAGAGAGCAAGGATAAATGTAACTTAGCTTATTATATGTTGTCTAGTCTAAGAATTTAGGTACAGGACTAGGATAGCGTCAAAAATAGGTTCCTAAACTTCATTTTCTAATTAGATAGTAGCATCAAAAGTGGGACACCCTAGTGTTTGACACTGTAGTCCTTTTTTGGTGTTATTATCTAAGTGATCTGAGTTTTTTGGGTTCTAATTGGCAAGTCTATGTTACCCTATCAGTGAAATATCAAAGCTTAAAAGTCTACAGAGCTCATTGTGTGTGTGTTTTAATCTTCAAAATCCCTAAGAGATTTTTGTTCTTGAACTTGAAAGGATAATTTGAGAAAGAGAGATAAGGGTTTAGTGTGTAAAGGATACATTAGATTCACTTCACACCCCATGTGTGGGCATGTTACCTACATACCAATACTTCAAGGAGGGATCAAGCTAATGTAGTTCTCCCATTGAAGTGCTTAGTGTAATTGTGTATGAAAATGAAATTGGAAGTGAAACTAAGTGTACTTTAGATGACTAGGGACTATTGTAAGGATTTAAATAGGCTTGGAACAATATTAGAAGGCTATATGTAGAGAATAGGGAAAAATGTTTTAGTGTACTTGTATTCTTGCTTCTCTCTTGTAAATGAGTGCCAACCCTTCAAAATGGACTTTACATGGACTTTTATAGATAATTTTGTGGTTGTGGGTTAAATGAATTCAAATTAGGCTAACATGAATTACGATAAAGATTTAGGATAAAATAACCATTTGAACCAAATTTTCACTTGGACAATAGTGCTAGAAATAGGGCACCTTGGGTTTTAGCACTCCTATCCAAGTTGGGAACTATTGTCTAGAGGGAATGAGACCAAGGGGGATGGATATAGTCCTAAAAGGTCTACCTAAGTCTATAAGGTTTGAGTCTAGAGGGTTGTGGATGATTGGGAATCAGTGAAGAAAATCCTATAAGGGTTGTTCAAGCAAGTAGGAGGACCTATGGATTGGGTGTCATTAGCCATATTAAAGTAACCAAAATTTGTATTTTACATGATTAAATTTCCCCCCCCCCTTATTATAGTGATTTATTAAATTTAAATACTAGGATAAAATAGAAACTAAAAAGTTTACCTAAACTTACCTACCAAGGTGAAGCCCGTAAAGCTTGTGTGATGTTGAATAATAATAGATAGTGCATAAAGAACACATTATGTAAGTGTGAATCAAAAAAATGAAACAAAGAGTAGATTATTTCTTATTATATGTGATATAAAATAAGAACATACAATAACTGAGTAAAAGGAAAAGGAAGAGAAAGGCATTAATACACCTCACTAGGTATGTGAACCAATACAAAACTTATTGTGGTCTTGAGTAGGTTGAGTAATGTTGGATTGTGTTAGATGATGTTGTACCAAAATTTATATATGAATAGAGATGAGTGCTCAATTCCATGAAAAGTGGCTCAAGAATACAAAATTTATCCCTTTGGATCCATTTTTTCCTACTAAGTAAATCTAGGTGATCATGCATGTGATAATAGATGTCTAGACTGTGTCCAATCCCTCTAAATAGGTGGCTCAAACAGAAAAAGGCTATTTAAACCTTTGGCTCCATCATTACCTCATGAAGTGAAGCTATGAAGTGATATTGGTATAGAATATATGTCATATGATATGGCTCATTGAGCCCATGGATGCTATAAAAGTTTGAGAATGTGGCATGAATAGCCAAATGTATGCTAGAAACCAGGCCACTTTTGGCCATTTCAAAATATGGAGGTTAGGCTTGTATGAAAGCTACTCTAAAATTGATGTAATATGCTTATGTAAAATCCAACTTAGGAACTTAGGAAGTTAAACTTGCATGAAATTTAAACTTGAAAAATGATTCCAACAACCTACATATGGATAAGGCATGTAACTACTGAGAATGCCTAAGTAATAGAATGAACTCAGAAACAAAAAAGACTAATATGTCATGCACATTGTCCCCAATCACTGGTGTCTAGAACATGGATTTTTATCTATAATTTATGTCAAATACCTAATCTAAAACTAGAAGTGAGAGTCATCATGTTGTGCATGATACCCCCTATATCTAGATTTATTGAGAAAATTGTATTGAAATTACTGATTCTGACTAATTTGGATGTGCAAAAACTATAGTTGAGCTAAACTTTTTACCTATTATTGGAAAACTATATTTTGATTATACAAGAGCACAAAAATAAGGACACCCATATTTTTGGCATTGATGTCCATTTTTTGTGCTATTATCTTGTATTAAAACTAGATGTCGATCTAGAATTGTCACTATTTTTTTTATTCTAACTAGTTTAACCTCTAGATTATGAACTAGTGATCTGAATGCTATTAGTTTGACTATTAGAAGATTTTGTCTCTATGAAAAAATATTTATTTCTTGCCCCCTCTTTTGAGGGTAGGAATTATTGAACCTTTAATGACTACCCTTAGAAGAAAAGAGTCTTGCAAGTGTGTTATGTTGTATAGATACATAATATAACAATGAAATTTGACAAGATATCTCTATATATAGTAATATTTATACTTGAAAAATTGTTAGATAAATAAGGGTATACCTAGATAGATATAACAATGTAAAAGCATGTACAATGTACTAAACTAAAATTGGAAATGTTAGATGTTAGATGTTAGTTGTTAGTTATTAGTTATTAGTTGCTAGTTGTTAGTTGTCAAGGAGGGATGAAGCATGATTTCCATCATGGCATCCAATAAATTAAGGAAAATAAATGATATTGATCATGCCATTGCAATAATAAAAAAAACCAAATCAAGAAAACAAGCACATAGAAAAATAATCAAGAAGCATACAAGGTTGACCAAGGGGCCACACAAATAAGGTACATGGGAACATGCCACTCAAACTAGAAATAAATAATATAAGGCATGTTCAAATGCCACATACACATACAATTTGAAACAAACAATGATTGGCACAAGGGCTACATGCACATAAAAGAGTACAAGGAACATTATAAAATTTCCAAAGGTACACACACATGAATAAAAGTAAATGACATTGGCTAATGTCCTAAGGCACACATAAGAAACAAACTTGGAACTAGAAATGCAATATTATCTAGATATGTATAAAAATAAAGTAAATTATGAAAAAAACTATAAAGGTAAAATCACATCTAACTACTAAAAAGTAAGAGTGAAAGTATGTAAGACATGTTTAGTATAAGACTAGGTATATGCTAAAAAGATACACAAGTGTTAGATACTAGTGAAATGTTGATATAGTAATATATGTAATATAGGAAGTAATGTACATCATCATGATAAATTAGATTATGTAGTATAGGAATGACATAACCTGGATGGTGTAGTCATGTAGAAGATGTCCCCAGTGGGTATGTATATTGATGTGTGTCTCTAATGTAGAAGTATGAATATCCCCTCAATGGGTAGAGTGAAGCAATCAAGTAGCTGGATGTCACTATACACACTCAAAGAAGATCAAGTGAATCATTGTAATGTAGATAATAAAAAAACAATAGCATGAAATAAAAAATATAAGTCCTAACATGAGAGTAGTAATGTAAAGCATGGATGATGCATACAATCAAAATATTTTTAGTATTTTTGAATTTTGTATTATTTTTGTATTTTTTTGTAAATATTTGAACTATGTATAATAAATTAGAAGAGATTATGTACAAGTAGGTTGGGATAGGATGATACTAATCAATGAGTCTCATGGGAGACTACCTATCATGGTGTCCTTTATCAAGGAGTAGAATCATGCATGAATGTGAAGCATAATGAAAATGCTAAGATCATGGCTCTAAAAGTTATATATGTTATAAATGCTTTGAAATATATAAATTAAAAATTGATTCTAGTTCCTAATATAATTTTGAGAAGTGGTTGTAACTATAGGGATCTTATGGACCCATCTGGAAGTAGGAGATGCTCTCTAAACATTTGATTTATGTGTAGATCCATGAGATCTCAATGAAAATACTCTGGGTGTGAAAATTATAGCTGGAAAATATTTACAATCCTAAAGTTATGTTAGTTTATGAACCCTATATATTAGAGATGGATGTGTCAATTGTGTTTGAATTTTTACCAGAGGAAGAACTCTAACTGGTGGGGAAATTGAAATTGGTGGAGAAACTAAAACTAGAAGAGAAATTGAAACTAGTGATTGTAAAGTAGATGGCTCTAAAGTGGGTGGTAGTAACTCATATGAAACTCCACCAAATGTAATAACTTTATTAGCTTGAATGAATTTCACACATCTATAAACTATAGATGGTATTGTTCAAATTTTATGAATCCATGGGTGACCAAGTAACATATCAAAAACTCCTACACTAGAAACTATAGTGAAATGTGTGGTCACATGTGCTAGACTAATCTATAAAGGAAGTACAATCTCGCCCAATAAAATTTGTATGTGCCCATTGAATTTGATAATAAATATATCTATTGAGGTGATATCATGCTCTAAGTAGCTCAAATACTATAATAATTTAATGGTGCACATGTTGACACTGGAACCATTATTAATGAGAACACTATGAATGGGCTAATTATGAATATGTAAACTGATAAATAGTGCATTATAATCTATATTATCCTCCATAATCTTCTAATTTGTGAAGGATGTCAAAATTCTAGCTTGAACTATGGACTCATACACACCAATCATACCACTCAAAGGATATGACTCAATTGAAGGTGTCTAGTATGTAACTGGTGGTGGATGTGCATGATATGCAAGGTGAACCCTTGATGTGTCCCTTGTATCTTATTTTGAATGATATATAAATGGATCTAAGAAGATTTTCAAAGCTTTATCATATGTTGGTTTTGCCTATGGAGGCTCAACTGAAGTGCTAAGATCAATTAGGTTATCATTTATCAAGTATTGTATCTTATGTTTCAAACTAATGCATCTATTTGTAGTGTGGCTAGGTTCACTATGGTAATCACAAAATGATTTCTAATCATATCCCTTGGCAAGAGGTTTGGTTGGATCAACATCTCAAATAAGAGGGAGAGATATGATATTGCAATCCAAAATATATTATAAAACCTTGGTTGGAGGAACTAAAAGATGTGAAAAATATGTCGAGGGGGTGTTGATGCTAAGGAGGCTCTGAAGCTACATTTATTGTAGGTTAATTCTATCCTTTTGTATCATTGAACTTGACCTTGTATGGGACTTTGTTTTTACTATTATTAGTTGTGTTTAGAATTCTTGTATACTTGAGTTTTCCCATTGAAATGAGTTTCACTTCTCTTTCCTTTAGTATATGACATAATTTAGTGAAGGAAGAGGATCACTTGAAATAATTGATTCATAAGGTACTAGTAAAATACTCTATTTGAAGAGGTCCTATAAATCCTGATCTACCATGGGACTAGTCATCTTAGCCAAAATTGTCTTATACTAATGAACATAGTTCGTGAGATGCTCATTTGGTCATTATTTCTATTGAGAAATTTTAGCATATGAAACATTATCACCAATGTTAATGTTTAATTGTGCTAAGAACATGTTATCTAAAGGATTGAATGCATGAACCAACTAATTCAGTAGACTATAGAACCATTGTAAATCATAATCCTTTAGGCTCTATGGAAATATCTTGGTAAGTAGCCAATCATTGGGTACATATTCCAATCATGATATGTGAAATGATCTCAAGTGTGTCTCTATATCACCTTTTCCATCATAAATAATAAGCTTAAGTTGAACAAAACCTTGTGGTAAGGGTGCAAAAGCAATATGACATACCAATAATATATGCAAAAGAGCTAAAGAATCCAAATCCTATGTAGGTCTAGTGGTACCTTACTCAATATGTAGCACTTTGGATTGAAGATATCTTATCTCTTGCACAAGGGCTACCACATTATGTGAGAGAGATGTACTAACTATAACTGGTGGCATAAAGGCAAGTTGGGATATTATAGGGGGTTGTTGAGACATAGTTACTCCCGTAGTGTATTTTTCAATTGGTTTCTCAGTGGTTTGAGAATATTGACCATTGTTCACTTTTTTTTATTCCTCTTGTAGAATTATAAGCATGTCATCTTGCATATCTAGATGTTTTATTAAGATTTATTGAAGTTCTCTTTTATCAGTTTCATCAAAACTAATATATTGGACCATTGTGAAAGTATAAAAATAATTTATAATGTGTTTGAATGTTTTTAATAAGTTTTAATAGTAATTTTTATAGAAAAGGAAAGTATTTAATATAATAAACACAAAGTCCTAAAAATATCTAATTAGAAGTTGCACAAAAAGGATATGGAGTTCCCAAACATGTAAGGTGATACATCAAGAATAAAATAGGTGATAGTATATAAAACTAAGGTTTTTTCAAAAATATTTATGCAAAATACTATGAATTTTTTAATTTAAAATTGATTTTTAGAGTTTGATATGCAAATAAAATTTAGAAAATGATTGAAAAAGTACTAGAAAATAATTGGGAGCTAGTTAATGAAACTAGAGATTATTGAATGAATTTTTAAAATTAGTATGATAATTTTAAACTTTTGATATGAATTTAGAGAAAAGTTTTAAAAATTTTCTTAAAAAATTTAGGAAAAATCAAAAAATATTTCTAAAATTAGCAATATATTTTTCCTAGTGTTTGGAATGCAAAAAAGACCTAGTATGTGAAAACTAGGGTTTTAACAAAATACATGATAATTTTGAAATTAATTTATAGATTTATAATTTTTAAATAAAGGAAAAATTATTAAATTATGGTAAAAAATTAAAAATAACTTACCCTAGGGTCTTTAGGGTTTTTATGCAAAATTCAAAGTCAGGTTCACCAAATGTTTTGTTATTTTTGGAAATAATGGAGTTTTATTCCTATTTAATAAACAAGTCTAAGTAGGGACAATAAATAAATAATATTCCTAATTATGGATAATTATTTTTTAAATTTAATTGTAATTTAAACTTTCTAAAATTAGTAAGAGAGCAAGGAGAAATATAACTTAGTTTATTTTGTGTTGTCTAGTCTGAGATAGGGTCTGAGAATTTAGGTACAAGACTAGGATAGTGTCAAAAATAGGTTCCTAAACTTATTTTTGTGATTTTATAGGAGAAATAAAAGTGGGACACCTTGGTGTTTTATGTTTTAGTCCTTTTTTGACATTGTTTTCTAGGTGATCTGAGTTTTCTAAGTTCTTCTCGACAGGTTTGTGTTACCCTGTTAGTGAAATATCAAAGCATAGAAGTTTGTGGAGCTTGTTGTGCATATATTTTAATATTAAAAAATCCTAGGAGATATTTGTGCTTGAACTTGAAAGGAAAATTTTAAAAATAGAGAGAATGGGTTATTGTGTAAAGGATATGCTAGATGCACTTCACACCTTGTGTGTGGGCATACTACCTACATACATATACTCTGAGAAGGTATCAAGGTAATGTAGTTATCCCATTGAAGTACTTCATGAAATTATGTATGAAATTTTAATTAGATGCAAAATTGGGTGTATTTTAGATGACTAAGGATTGGTGTAAGGATTTAAATAGGCTTGGAATAATATTGGAAGGTTGTATGTAGAGAATAGGGAAAAGTACTTAAGTGTACTTACTTATATACTTTCTTCTCTCTTGTAAATGAGTGCCAACACTTCTAAATGGAATTTTAATGGCATATTATATGGAACTTGATGATCATGGGTTAAATGAATTCACATTAGGTTGACATGAATTAGGATAAAGATTCAAGAGAAAATGATTGTTTGAACCAAATTTGCACTTAGGCAACAATACAGAAACAAGACACCATAGGTTTCAGTGCTTATATCCAAGTTGGGTGATATTTTCCAAAGGGATTGAGACCTAGGGGCATGGATCTGGGCCTAAAAGGGATAATTAATTCTATAAGGGTTGAGTCCAGAAGGTTGTGGATGATTGAAAATTAGTGAAAGAAAAGCCTATAAGGGTTTTACAAGCAAGTAGGAGGACCTATGGATTGGGTGTCATTAGCCACACTAAATTAACCAAGTTTTTCATTTTACATGACTAAACCATGTAAATTCATACCTATATGGGTCATATGCTTGATTGAGGAAGCTAATGAATACCTAAAATAGTCACCATGTAAGATATTTCAAAGGGTGTTATGTTGAGTGAGGATGAGAAAATAGTGGAAGTGTGAATGGAATATTAAGAAAAAAATTAGATATCAAGTGTGATATCATATAATTTATTAATCTCTTCACCTCATATCCTCCAACATAAGAGCCTCAATCCATAAAATAGGGTCTACAACTCTTTGGTGACATAGTTTGGAGAGGAAGGTCAAGGTTTTGGTCTTAAGTGAGAAAAAGAATAGTGAATCATCATCAAAGATAGATAGTGAGATATTCAATATTGAGTCATCAAAAATCCACTTCATACCTCCATTTCAACAACTCTCCCATATAAGACTATATGCCCCTACAACCACCTAAATTGGCCTATCCATGGCTTGTGAAGAGAAAGTTTAGCATAAGTTATGGTTGATAGGACTAAGACATTTATTATGGGATTTAAAAGTGTTAATGATGATAAAAGAGTCCCATCTCATCCATTTGGGACACCTTAACTCTCTCAATAAGGCCTAACATAGAACAAAAACCTATAATCATCATGTCAAGAGTAAGCAAGTTGAGTTGTAGAAGGCAAAGTTAGGACCACCATATGCATTAAAAACAAGAGTGAAGGATAAAAGGGCCAACATGAATAATGCCAAGTAATAGAGTGACTATTTAAATCTATTATATATTTTAATCTCCCTCCATTTATCCATGTTAGGACTTAACGTAAATTAACATTTATAGATGGGCCCTTCATGCCTCTTGGCTATATAAGAAAGTTGAGTTCAAATGGTTTAATTCAATAGTGATTCAAGAAGGGTGATTTTGATATGATATCAACTCCATAATACCATAGTGGGATAAGGAGACTATGATGGTACTCTATTTCTCAAAAAAATTCTCTTGAACCATCACCTACAACCATTCCATTTGGCTTACTTGAAATTAGTGTCATGTGATATAAGTCATTAGTTGAGGAAATTTATAGAAAAGGTGAAATTGAATAGATATTATCAAAGTAAGTTTGATCCCAAGATGTTAAAGACACTCAAATAAAGGAAGACTTTCCCCCTCACCCAGCCAAGAATGCAAGGAGAACACCTATAAGATTCTTAAGGAACATTTATAGTCTTGAGCTTAAAAAGGGAAGAACATAAGCATTGTGAAAAGGATCTTAAACCCAAATAAGGGTCTAATATTATTTGATATGAATTAAATAATATGAGACACTGAGGCAATTGATAGTGTGGTGGGGGCAATCCCAAACATAAGAAGACATAGTCAACTAGGCACATAGTCATAAAACATAGTTAGAAGCACATGGCTAATATTAGAAGATTAAAGTGATAAGGCCTATATATTCATGGTCTGGCTTTAATTTTTGGTAAAAATGGTCTTTTTGGGTAGGTGAGACTATTAAAACTATACTTATGGTTAGGTAACTAGCAGAGACAACCACTATCTTGTCTTAGAATTCATGTAGTCATTGAGACAACCTTGATGAGACCAAGTAATAATTTAAAGGTTTAAAACCAAAATAGAGGGTTGAACTTATTAAGAGATTATAAGATGATATAGTTTGATTATAAGTGTCTTCACACACCCTTTGAATTCTAAAATAGTCAAGGTTTCAAATCAACGGCCTTAAGGATTACTCAGAGAAAGACATACTTGTGGATTAATATGGTTGATGACATCCATGTATGTTGAATGGTTCTAAAGATACCAGGTTACCTAATGAGAAAGTAAGAGGAATGTGGGTGTCATAATATAAATTTTAATAGTGTTATAAACCTTAGGTGAGGTATAAATCATTGAACCTAGATCTCAGGGTTTTCCCCATCTACCTGCATACAAACCCTAAGTTAAATTGAAAGTGCATAATAAGAGAAAGGTCAGGGTTTGATGATCAAAGAAATTTTAAGAATATTAGGGAAGTGGTGAAGACATTAATCATTATTATTTTTATCCATCAAGTGACCCATAGGCCATCTGGGCTTTCAAACATAGTTTAGGCTTGTTTGGTCTAGAAACTAATCTTGAGACCTAACAAGCCCATATCCCTATTAGAGCACACTCAAATATTATTAATAAATTGGATATCATGAGAAGATATAAAGGGATGGTGAAATTCCTATACAATGTTTTTAAAATCAAGTGCATAAAGAGGTTAGTTTGGTCCTTGGAGAAAAGCTAAAACCATACAGTCCAAATAGCTAGTTCGAGCCCCTTGTTCAAATGCATGTATATTTCACCTCAAAATTATAATAGGAGTTTTTAAGTATCCCTATTATATAATAGTACATTAAGTATTTTTTGGAATTGGGGGGGGGGGGGGAGGGCTAACCTTTATGAACAAACCTTAAGAAGATAACATGTCAAAAATGGTCTGTAGACTACCCTAATGCCACTTTTCAACTTTACTATCTCCATACACACTTTTCATGGGAACCCATGCCATTCATGAAATATGAGGAGATAATTTCCCTATATATCCATGTAATTTATTCCAAACTTGGATGTTTTTACCCTATGAACTATCACTAAGACTCTTAAGCACTCATAAACCTCTCTAAAACCCTAGGTATACCCAGTCTCAAAAAATATGATGTTTTGGTATCCTAAAACCATATAATGGTTTTAAAAACTTGTGTAAGGTCAATTAAAACTATATATGACTCCATCCATGGTACTTTATTGTATAGACACTATATGGGATTGTCAAAAATCTATACTTTTATAGGGCTTTGAGCATAAAAAGGGTACAAAATAATTTGATGATCTTCCAATTGATGGAGGAGATGGTTTTGGACCTTATAAAGTCATAATATTCATAAGGGTTCCCCTATAATCATATATACAACTCACTTTAAAAAATCTAATCTGCATACATAGAAAACAAGAAAGCCTAGTCAGCTACTATGACAAAATTGCAAGTTTATCTTGATCCAAAAAGCTCATATTATGGTATAAAGTTTTGTTTAAACTATGATTCTAATGTTCTCATAGGTTTATAAGGTTTTAGTAGGTCTCTCATGTCTTCTCAACATTAACACTTAGGCAATTAGGCCTAATTAGCATATTTGACATATTTGGTCAACAAGAGGGATCAAATTGGCATTGAAGGGATAATAGAATGAGTTAATGAAAGATGATATGATTTGTAGTCAAACCTTGAAGATAAATCAATTCATATTTCATGGATATAATGGAGAGATAAATTATTTTCTTAACTTTTTCAAATATGTTAAGAGGGAGATGGACTTTTATACACTTGTGGTGACTTGATATCACCTTGTTCATTTTGTAACTTCCAAGGAAGAGTTATTTGAACCAATTAGGGGCATAAAATTCCTTGAAACAGATTGAAAATGTTAACCAAAATCTCCACTACCTCAACTTCTATGTCAAAAAGATGCAATAACTGTGCCAATACATAGGGAGTTGAAAGAAAGGTTATTTTTAACTAATGTAACTAAATTTTAGAGTGGACCTTGGTTATTCATGATCCCTTCTACACTTATCCACGTCACATTGACCTTATTATCTCCCCATTTATTATATATATTATATGATTTTGGCCTTGTACTATATCCCTCAAGCTTTTATGAGGAAATTATTCCAATGTTTGTACTTATACACCTACTTGGACTAAATAATAGACTTTTTTATCTCTTTCATGGTGATATCTAGTGTATTCATACTTGTTTGATATGAAAATGTGATGGTTTTCCTTAGCTTGTAGGTCCTTGTTCACCTAAACGACTAGAAGGTGTCTTATGCAGGTTGTGTAGAGTGTAGATGTGTGGATGATAGAGTCTTGAAGTGTGACATGATTGGTAAGATCCTCTTAATAGGCTTAGTTGTCATAACCTTTGCATTAAATTCATCTAGTTCAACTTCCACATGAAAAATTTGTGCATAATAACTCATGAGGATGATTTATTAGTTTTTTTTAATCCATTAGTGTGTTAGGAGTTCAAATTGAGTGAGTGGATAAAATATTATTTAGGTGCATAACCACTTTATAATAGGTTTTCATTCATACAACTTATTCACCCTTTTCATCCCAATAGATTAGGACTTAGAGATAAAATTCAAATGACAAATTTGGGGAGCTATCCCCATAAAATCTAGAGGTTTGACTTGCACATTAGGTAAACCACAACCTAAGGTCATTCCCATGTTATCCTAGGTTTGAGGTTTGGACATGAATAATCTTTTCCTCAGAAAGGGTATAACCTAGACAACTAACATGTGCCATTTAAACTCATGTATCCCTAAATGGTGAACTATATTTTTATGTAATCATTATCTTCTTCTAATTCACTTCACATCAATTTTTCAACCAAGAAATTTATCTTTATAGACCATTTAAACACTCTAATTAATTTACACATGTCATGTGTAAGTGCCTATTTGTACCTATGTATCCATGAATGGGGTAATTCATCATTCATAACTATTATATTCCTATAATTCAAACCCAATCAAATTATGACCAACTAAATTGACATTTTCAACCATTTTGATTAAACATGCAACCAATTTCCAAGAATTGAAAAACCCTAAGTGTTAACTCACCAAATTGCACCCTTAGGAGAATATTATTTATACATCTCCAAGTTTGGGGTAACATGGGATTAGCCCAAGGTTTTGGGTGACCTTTGGATGGGATAAACCTCTAGTTTATGGGGATATCTCCCATGGTGCATCAATTAAGCTCAAATCACTAAGCCTACTAAATTTTTTGGGTGAAAAGAGAGAGAAACATGAAATAAAACCTAATATAAAAGGAGGTGATGCATCAATATGATGTATCCACTCTAATTTACCTTTCAATAACACTAATGAATAATATAAGGAACTGTATCACCCTTTCTAAAGGCTTTTATGCATTATTACTTCACATGAAGGTTATGGTAGATGGATACAAATTGAAGGTGATGGATGAGAGGTATATCTTGAGACACTACCAACTAGATTGTAATTCAAGTAAAATCACCAACACTTTGAAACATAATATGACCTATATAAAATAATCTCCTATCAACTAGGTGAGAATAAGTACCTATGAAAGGGAATGAGACTTCACCACTTCAAAATAAGTAACTGTATCACCCTAAGCTAGATTTTCCTCATACCTAGCCAAGGGATGATTACAATGGCCTTAGATCCTCTATTTATAGAACATGGATAAGGTGAGATAAGATGATATTTCATGTAAGTGGCATGGATAGGTCATAATGGTCATCATTCACTCATTAAATAATTATAATATTCATAATAGTCCCCTCATCTCTTCATGCATTGTTTTGACTAGTTAATGTCTTTTAATGAGTGTGGCATAGAGATGGAGTGGTAGAGGCTAATTCAGACTTTAATGGCCCCATTAAAATCATTTCCATGCTAATTTGGTAAATCACTTCCTCTCATGGAAGTTACAAAGGCGGCATCATGGTCTAATTAGCCTCCATAAAGCATTAACTAACCCATTTCCTTTTTACATGACATTAAGGCTAGGAAAAATAACCTATCCTTCATTACGGGAATGTGAATTATGTTTTATCACCTTCATGAGGAAGTTACATGGTTTTTCATGACCCTGTAATTACTCCCTTGGCAGCCCTCTATTCCAATATTTATCCCTCTTAGTTGACCAAGTAGGCCTACTAGACAACTAGGCCTAATCACTTGATGTTTGTTGCTTGGATGGACATGAAACCTAAAAATTACCTTGGGTATGGGTAATTGAGTGTTTCTTGGGTTTGAATAATCATGTAATATAATGATATGTGTGTTCTCAATAGTATACACCTATAACTTTACCTATCTAGGTGACTAGGTCACCTTTTACTAGCCTTTCTAGACTGGCCCATTTTCTCAAGTATATAAATTTTTTTATAGGAGAATATAAGAGTTTTTTCTGATCTATAACAATTAAATGCACTCCCAAAGTGTGTCATTAATGACCTAAAACTATTCAACATGCTTATAACTCTATTTTGACCTTAAAACCCTAAAAAGTTATAGTTTATGATGAATCTGCATAGGTGTCCATACAACCAATGGCCTAAATAGGATCTAATCAGAGTTAAATATGAGTTTTAGGTGTCTCCTAAGCCAATTTAGGGCATTTTAGTGAAAAATTATCAATTTTTCTTCCATCAAATTCTTTTGACTAGTTTAGGTAGGTTTAGACATGTTTGACCTCTTAATGATTATTCATAGGCATAAGGGATTGAAATGTAAAATAAATTAAAATAAAATAGATTATAAAAACCTCCTAAATATTCCATAATATCTAAGGTCCCAATGAATTTACTCCATACATTTCTAACATGAAGAAAGTTGCTCTTGGGTTTAAAGCCTTGCATTTTGGGAGGTTGAGAGAAGGAAAAGGGTTGTAGGAGAGAAAAAAATTGTTTGGTTTTATCTTACAATACATATTAGAGGTATATGATATCCAACCTAACCATTTCCCATTGTTTTCCTCCTTTTCATCTCTCCAAAGTGTTTTCATACCCCTCATACCTCTACCTAGGGTTCTTGAGTTACTATGCTAGTTTGACCCTAGGGGTCTGTAAATGCACTTTATTTCATATTTTTTGAGTTAAAAACTTCCAATATTATATTTTGAAATTTATGAATTCCCCCCTCTACTTTTTTCCAACTTTAAACACTCCCAAAACATGCATGTATCTCCAATTCCTATGCACAAGCCTATGACTGCCTTTTTAGGACTAATAGGCCTAATTAGGCCATTAGGTTCTTGTTGCCTCCATAGACAAAAACCTTATAGTGGACAATATTTTTAATATTTAGAAAGAAAATAAACCTAATTTTACCTCTTTCACTTCACTTCCTTTTATGGTTATTTTTAATTTCACTCCTTACCAAGGACATACCTATAGGCATCTAACATATGTGTCTACAAAAAGTAGAGATATCATTTGCTATTATACTTTGACACTTAATAAATGAATGTAACATGAAATACATGACATTTATAGCTTTTAAATACATTTTATGCCCTCATTCATCCCATATACATGTAAAATTCTTCAACTTTTATGCCTAGGTCTACACATGTCAGTTTAGGCCTAATGGGCCTAATTAGGCAATTAGGCTCTTGTCAATCCCAAAGGACTAAATAATTAAATGTAAAACCTTGATAAAAATTAAAATAAAAGTTATATACCCTATTTTTAATATCTCAATAGCCACTTCTATGCAGGGTTCAACATATCTCCCTTACCCTATCTTCTTGCTTGTAGGTATTTGATGGGCTTTAACTGTGTGAGAAGTTCTTTTTCATTTTGGGTGAATTTTTTAACCTTGAAACCTATGTCATTAATTTTTAAATCTACTTTAAATATTTCCATGAAATTACTTGACTCCATTTAATCTTTAGTTTTAATGTTATAGTACATATTGTACTTGCATTTTTGGAGATAGGGTTAAAGGCTCTTCATTAGACTTATAATTATTTATTTGGCTTATAGATGTTTAATGAAGTATATTGAGTGGTGAAAACATATTATTAGGTTAATTTTTCTTAGGTTTTCTTCTTAGTCTTTATCTAACCTACCTTACACTCTTTCACCTCTATTTTTTCATGATTGATTATAAGTAATAATTGATAGCCTTGACTGTGTGAGAAGTGAGGGATGAGGTTTACTTATTCAAGTGAGTCTTCCACATCCCTTTTAGATTGTATTATAATATTATCATGTTTCCCATTATCCTTATTATACATATCCTCACATTAAAATATAAATACTTTCTCAACTTTATCCATCTACAGTTAGGTCTGTAGATGTTCAACTTGAGACTCTTCATTGTGTGTGAAATGGAAATATAAGTTTCCTCCTCCATGGAAACTCTCTTACCATTCAAAAAATTTATCATCCTTGATAAAATTTTGTCACTCTATTTCACCCATAAATTTTAATGGTACCTAAATATGGACTTATTTCACTAAGGTTGTCCTTATTCTATAGTTAAGCCTAAAGATGCTATTGGAAATATTGTCATTGATGTCAAAGGTCTAACATTATTGGTGATAAAATCCCTAATGCATTTAATGGTGTTTTTAATATTCATATCTTAGCTAATGTGTGTTAATATTTATTTAATATTAATGAATATAGTTTTGGTTGCATATAAGTCAAAAGAGGGCCCATGGAAAACTCAAAGAGTCATGGGGTAAAAGATGAAAGAGGAATGGGATGTATTTTCTCATGAAGACTCATCTTGAGGAATTCCAAGAGTCACCATGTGAATACAAAAGAGGTATGGCTCATTTTTACATGAAGAGACACTTTGAGGAATACAAAAAGTTACCAAGATAAATACAAAAGAGGAAAGGATGCTTTTGCTTATGAAGGGTCACCATATGACTTTTCAAATGCAGGGATACGAAGGGTCATGCAAGTTTGGCACCATTTTTTATGAGAATTGAAGGGTCACAAAGGGTGGATTCTAAAGGTAATTTGGAAAGATATAAATAAAGGCTTGAGAATCCATTTATAATATGCAAGAGATTGCATGGTTTGTATTCATTTTCAAAGAGAGGAAAGTAGGAGATATTGTAGAGTTCTATCATTTGTTGAGTAAGCAACATTGAGAGATAGTTGCATTTTATACAAAATAGTGGTTGGTGCTCCTATGGGTTGGTGCTCACAAATATTTTCAAGGGGTTGGTGCTCTTATGGGTTTCTGCTCACAAATATTTGCAAGGGGTTGGTGCTCTTATGGGTTGGTGCTCACAAATAGTTATTGTGTTGGTGCTCAGCAAAGGGGTTTGTGCTCCTAGAAGTTGGTGCTTGTGAACTTTGTATTTTGAGTTGGTGCTCATTCATATACTTGAGATTGTTCTCCATGGTTTTTCCCACTTTGGGTTTCCACATAAAAATATGTTTTCTCTCTCTTTCTCTCTCTTATGTGGTAAAAATTATTGTTTCAGTTTTATTACATATCTTAAATGTGTGATTAAGTGGTTAAACAAAAGAAAACATATTAAGTAAAAATATATATAATATATTGATTCACCCCCTGTCTTAGTATATTTCATGCTTAATAATTAGTATCAGAGTAGGTTCCTTTTGAAAAAGTTTTACATCTTGAAGGTAGATTGGGAAAGAATAATGGTTGGATCACATGAAGGATTTTCTACAAATAAGGCACCTTTATTTGATGGGATGAATTATTTTTTTGGAGAATAAGGATGAAGACTTATTTGATGGCCCTTGGATTTGAGATATGGAAAGTAGTAGTGGAGGAATATGAAGAGCCATAGAGACTTGTAACTACTCTAGTAGAAAAGAAGGCAAATGAAAATAATGCTAAAGCTTTAAATATGATTTTATGTGGTTTATGTGAATCAGAATTTGTTAAAGTTATAAAATGTAAATATGCTCATGAAACTTGGGTAAAACTTGAGAATATTTACAAAGGTGATGGAAAGGTTTAGCAAGCTAAGCTTTAGACTTTCAGAAGATAGTTTGAGATTTTGAAGATGGAAGAAGAAGAAAATATAGCAAGTTATCTTTTGCAGGTTGATCAAAAGTTAATCAGATTCAAGGTCTTGGAGAAAATTTAGAAGAATAAACTATGGTTTAAATTTTTTTGAGATCTCTACCATTGAGATATGATGCAAAAGTTTTGGCAATTGAAGAGATGAAGAATTTAGCCAAGCTAAAGATGGATGAGCTTCATGGTATTCTTATAGTATATGAGATGCAAATTGAACAAGATAAACCCTCAAAGAGAGAAGATAATTTCAAGACATCAAAGAAAGAGAAGGATAAGATTCAAGAATCAAGTGATAGATCTAATGATGATGAAGATGACAATAAAGCTCTATTCATTCGCAAGCCAAAAAAGGGCATAGGTAAATATCAAGGAAAATTTCCTTTTAAATGTTTTGATTGTGAAAAGATTAGACATTTTTCAACTAAATGTCCAAATAAGGGTCATGATGACAATGAAGAAGGAATATATACATACAAAAAGAATTTCAAATGTAAATTCAAGAAGGGATTTGAGAAGAAGAGTTTGTATTATAAAGATCCTAGCTTAGTTGAAGATAGTGGAGTCGGTGATTCAAAAGAAGAAGAGATTCTATTCATAGCCATACATGAAGATGATTACACAAGCAAAAGTATAGATGATCAATAATAAGAATAGAAGGAGAACTCATTTGTGCCTTAGAAAAGTTAAAGGCTCTTGAAAAGAAGAAACAAAGATTAAAGATCCAGATCAAGAAAAATGAAAAGGAGTCAAAAGAAATAATTGAAGATCTACAAGAACACTTTGAATAAGCCAAGAAGAATGAATAAGATATAATGCCATAGTTGAAGATAGTAAGTAAAGAATGTGAAAGGTATGTTATTGAAATTGCTTCTTTAAAATAAGATCTCAAGAAAATAAATAAAGTAATCAATGATAGAGCAGCCAATGATTCAAAATTTAATAATAACACTAATATCTTGAATATGATATTAGAAAATCAAAGATCAATTTCAGATAAGATAGGTATTAGACTTGAAAAAGAGAAAGATGAGGTCACTACTTTCATAGACAAGGAAAAAGGAAAGATCTATGCTAAAGCTCTTACAAAAGGATAAATAAAAAGGGAAGAAGTTAAGAATATAGAAGACATCTCAAATAAAGAAGGATGGAGGGAAAAAAGCTACAAAAGGCAATTAGGGATAAGATAAACAAATAGTTATTATTTTTATTGTTACTATTTTTATTGTAATAGATAAGGTCATAAGAAAATAGAATGTCAAAAAAGGTCTAACAATTTCAAAAATAAGGAAAAGTAAATTCATATAGAGTTAAGTAAAAGGAACAATGCTTTTGCTCTTTTATCAAGATTTAATGAAGAGGCCATAATATTTTATAATTGAAACAACTTCAGACACATAGATTGATAATGTAGAAGTGTGTTTGAGTCAGTCAAGAAGGACCAGAGTTTCTAGGCTCTATTCATCAAGAAGAAAGTTTAGACAGGGTCATGGCAAAGGAAACAACCTAAAAAATCTATATTGGTACATATATCTTTACATGTAATAAATAAATAAAATCCATGATTCATTGATAGTGGATATTCAAGGCACATGATAGGAGACAAGAGCAATTTTATAACCTTAAAGAAGATAAATGGTGGCATAGTGAAATTTGGAGACAATACTACTGCCAAAATTGTTGGAAAAGGTACACTAAGTTTGGATAATGGTAGAACTAAAAATGAAAATGTTTTGTATGTATAATGTCTTAAGCATAATATTTTGAGTGTAAGTCAAATGTGTGATCAAGAACACACACTAGATTTTTATGAGGAAGGTTGTGAAATTAGAAGAAAATATTTAAATGTGTTGGTTGCAGATGCTTACGAAATAGGAAATAATTTGTATATGCTATCAAACATCAAAGGTAAAAGATGTTATTTGAGTCAAACTAAATAAATTTGGCTATGGCACAGGAGAATGGGGTACATAAATTTTGGAAATCTTGTCAACATCAATAAGAATCAAGTAGTCAAAAATCTTCTAAAGATTACAAATCCATTCGACACACTTTGTGAACCTTGTCAGCATGAGAAGCAGGCTAGAAGGTGGTTCAAAACAAAAGAGTACTCAACAACTCAGATGCTAGAGCTTGTTCACACTGATATATGTGGACCTATGAGAACCCAAAGTACTCAAGGTGAGAAATATTTCATGTTGCTTATTGATTATTTTTCATGTATGACTTGGGTAATGTTTTTAAAGAAAAAATTAGAATCTTTCAAACATTTCAAATCATTATTTGAGAATGAAACTAGTTTGAAGATTAAGTGTCTAAGATCATATCAAGGATAAAAATTCATGTCAGATCAATTTATTGATTTTTGTGAACATGATGGAATAAAGAGACATTATTCAGCAACCAAAACTCCTTAGCAAAATGGAGTAGTTGAATGGAAAAATAGAACAGTTCAGGAGATGGTGAGGACAATTCTAAATGAATCCAAGATAGAAGATAAATATTGGAGAGAGGAATTTGTTATAGTAGTGCATATTTAGAATATAGAATTATTGAGAGTCAATAGTGACAAGATTCCTTATGATCTATGGAAAGACAAACCAGCAATAGTTGATTATTTTAGAGTTTTCAATAATAGATGCTTTATAAAGAGAATCGATGAAAAAATTGGTAAGTTTGAATCTAGAGTAGATGAAGGTATATTTCATGGTTATTCTTGAAAAACTAAAGCTTATAAATGTTATAACAAAATAACTAATAAAATTGTTGAAATTGCAAGTGTCAGGATAGAAGAAGATGGAACACAAAGAATCAGTGATCTAGTAGACATTCCTAAAATCATTGAAGAGGAAGATTTTGAAGAATTAGATGAAGATGAGAAGAAGGAGAAAAATGACACCAAAACTCTATCCAAATATGTTTAGAGAAATCATAATGAAAGTGACATCATCAGGGACATAAATGAAGGAATTTGCACCAAAAGAATGATGGTCAGTGAATCTGAGCAAGTTAATTTCTCTTTGTTATCTAAAATTCAGCCTAGAACTTTTTTAGAAGCTAGACATGATAAGCATTGGGTTAAGGTTATGGATGAATAATTAAATTAAATAGAAAATAATGATACTTTGGAATTAGTGCCTAGACTAAAACATCACAATGTGATAGGAACAAAATGGGTTTATAGAAATAAGTTGAATGAAAATGGAGAAGTGACCAAAAATAAAGCAAGATTAGTATGTAAAGGATATGCTCAGATTGAGGGAATAGATTTTAAATAAACTTTTACACTAGTGGAAAGGTTAGAGGCTATTAGAATGTTTCTTTCATATGTAGTATTTAAAATTTTCAAAGTGTTTCAGATGGATGTCAAATCTACGTTCATGAATGGGAATCTAGAAGAAGAGGTCTACATTGAGTAGCCTGAGGGATTTATTCTCTCAAATATTAGTAGCCATGTATGTAGATTGAAGAAAGCATTGTATGGATTGAAACAAGCTCTCAGAGCTTGGTACGCATGACTTGATAAGTACCTACAGGATCAAGGTTTCAAGAGAGGATTTGTTGATAGTAATCTCTACATAAAAATAGAAGGTGAGCATAAATTGATTATTGTGGTATATGTTGATGACATCATTTTTAGAGGAAATATTGAAAATATGACAACAAATTTTTTTGATAATATACAAAAAGAATTTGAGATGTCTATGCTTGGAGAATTGTAATTTTCTTTTGGATTGCAAATATTTTAGTTAGATAAAGAAATTTTCATATCTCAAAGTAAATATTCCAAGAAAATGTTGAAGAAATTTGGTTTTGAGGATTGTACACTAGTTGGCACAACAATGTGTATAAGAAATAAGGTGAGCAAGGATGAAAATTCACTTATTATAGATCAATCTTTGTATAGATCTATGATTGGTAGTCTTTTATATTTAACAACATTAAGGCCAGACATCATGTATGCAGTAGGTATGGTTGCAAGATATCAGTCATCTCTAAAATATAGTCATTTTCTATTGGTGAAGAGAATATTTAGATATATTAAGGGGACATTAGATTACAGATTATGGTATCCCATAGGTAGATATTTCACTTTGGTTGCTTATACTGATTTAGATTGGGTAGGGTGCTTGGATGATAGAAAGAGTACAAGTGGAGGATCTTTATTTCTTGGTGATAGCTTAGTATCATGGCTAAGCAAAAGGTATAATTTAGTATCACTTTCTATAGTTGAAGCAAAATATATTGCAGTGGTATTGTGTTGTACTCAAGTGCTTTGGATGAAGAAAACTTTAGAAAATATCAAGGTAAAATATGATAAACCTATTTTTATTTTTTATGACAACACAAGTGCTATCAATATTTAAAATAATATAGTAATGCATTTAGTAACAAAATATATTCCCATTAGATATCACTTCTTGAGAGAGAAGGTTACAGATCAACAAGTTAAGATGGAGTATATTAGTACTACAGAGTAGATTGTATATATTTTCATAAAATCACTACCAAAAGACACATTTGAGTATCTATGAGAGAATTTGGAAGTAATTTATTTTACTTCCTACCATTTAGGTTTAGTATCAGTTGAGTGGGAGCTAAGTGTTATTTCTAGGTTGGCCCTTTGCCATTGATGTCAAAGGGAGAGAATAACAGGTATAGGTATAGGTGTAGAAATAGGTATAGGGAACATGTATAGGTTACTATAATAAGGGGGAGTTATTGTATGTTTTTTAGATGATAATATGTGTAGGTTTTAGGATGTGGTAGCTTTAGTTTGAGGTTTCCATCAATGATAAAGGGGGAGATTGTTGGAAATATTCTCATTGATGTCAAAGGTCTATCATTATTGGTGATAAAGGCCCCATTTCATTTAATGGTGTTTTTAATATTCATATATTTTCTAATGTGTGTTAATATTTATTTAATATTAATGAATATATTTTTGGCTGCATATAAGTCAAAAGAGGGCCCATGGAGAAGTCAAAGAGTCACAGGGTAAAGATGAAAGAGAAATGGGATGTATTTTCTCATGAAGAGTCATCTTGAGGAATTCCAAGAGTCACCATGTGAAGATAAAAGAGGTATGGTGGATTTTTCCATGAAGGGACACTTTGAGGATTATGAAAAGTCACCAAGATAAAGACAAAAGAGGAAAGGATTATTTTGCTTATGAAGGGTCACCATATGAATTTTCAAATGCAAGGATATTAAGGGTCATGCAAGTTTGGTGCCATTCTCCATGAGGATTGAAGGGTCACAAAGGGTGAATGACAAAGGTCATTTGGAAAGATATAAATAAAGGCTTGAGAATCCATTTGTAATATGCAAGAGAGTGTATGGTTTGTATTTTTTTTGAAGAAAGAAAAGTAGGAGATATTGTAGAGTTCTATCATTTGTTGAGTAAGCAACATTGAGAGATAGTTATGTTTTATACATAAAAGGGGTTGGTGCTCTTTTGGGTTGGTGCTCAAAAATATTTGAAAGGATTTGGTAATCTTGTGGGTTGGTGATCATAAATATTTGTTATGTTAGTGCTTAGAAAAGGGTTTGGTACTCTTGCAAGTTGGTGCTTGTGAACTTTGTATTTTGAGTTGGTGCTCATTCATATACTTGAGATTATTCTCTATGGTTTTTTCCACTTTGGGTTTCCACATAAAAATCTACTCTCTCTCTCTCTCTCTCTCTCTCTCTCTCTCTCTCTCTCTCTCTCTCTCTCTCTCTCTCTCTCTCTCTCTCTCTCTCTCTCTCTCTCTCTCTCTCTCTCTCTCTCTCTTGTGTGGTACAAATTATTGTCTTGGTTTTGTTTCATATTTTGAATATGTGGTTAAGTTTCTAAATAAAATAAATTATATTAAGTAAAAATATATATAATATACTTATTCACCCCCCCCTCTCATTTTATTTCATGCTTAATAGATGCAACTTTGAGATTTTTGACTGTGAGTGACCATTTGAGAGGTGGATTTCCCTTTTTGTTAGCATCTGTATTTATTATTATCATGACAAAAATTTTCATGGATTATCACATCTTCCTTAAACATAAAAGGCCCTATTTAAATGCAATGTGTATCCTTTTCCTCACTTTGCCATTATCAAGCCTATATATATGCTTAAAGCTTTCTATGGATGAGTGTTACCAAGATGAACGCTTTATGCTTAGTGTCTTGATGAACCCAATAGAGGTGACCATTCCATAATTCACTTAAATATCCCTTGGGGTCCCTTGTACATCTACCTCTATTCATAATGAGTCTCTTTTCTACCTCGATTTGTATAATTCACTTAGCCTACATAGTCCTTTAAGGCACAAAAATAGATTACACCTAAGATCCACAAATTATCACTGTATTAAATGGTATTGATGGCATGAATATGAAATAAATTTAGGATTTAAAAATACCATATTGTTTCTACCACCAAATTTTGGTACCCAATATGATTTAGAGCTCTTGTAGGCCTATAGGGTAGGTTCACTAGTCTTCTTGTTGATCTAGAGAAAAGATGCTAAGACTCCTTTGAGTGATTATTCATGTCAAGTCGGATGATAATGATGTGTATGGTTGGAATAGTCCTCTTAGGATATTCCCATTTTTTATTTTGGACTCTTAAATTCCTCCCATGCATTTGGAGAATGCAAAATCATGTGTACATTTATGACTGCCACCTTCTTGCTTATGAGCATGCCACCATGATTTTATCTAAGAAAACTATCCTAACTATTGGATGAAAGTATAATAGGATATAAATGAGAGTTTTATTTGGATTATTTAGAATATCTATCAATAATTATGACCCAAAAATCATTTCAATGGTCTAGATCTCAAATTCATCAAAGACCTACTACAACTTTCCTATAGATTGACTAAACTAAAGATTTCCTATCTCCTAATGGATAACACATGTGAATTGAGTCTTGATAATTGTATATAAATTTTTTTAAGACCCATAATAAAGAACCTAAATTTCCATTCCTCTTTCATTATGCTTAGGGAAGTAGAAAATGAAGCAAACTAAAACCCTACATAGATGGATGAGACACTGTGAGTCCTTCACCTTCTTAGAGATTATTCATAATTAATGTGAAGTAAATATAAGAAAAAATACCACAATATGGAAGCCAAATAAATTCCACTCCTTTTTCCAAAATCTTAGGTCCTCATTTTCTCTCTCATATTCGTACCAAATAAAAACCTAACTAGTTTTTTAAGGCTACCAAAGAGCTCAATAGAGAAAGGGAAATGGTTTTTGAATTGTTTGGCATATTTTGGACATGAAAATTATCTAATATAAATTTCATAAACCCTCATTAATTTTATAAACTCCCTCTGTATGGACTCGATCCTATAGATCTGTACAAGCCTACAAACACCTACAAAAAAACTTATTTTTTGCATTTTTTCATGTCTAAATATTTGAGAAACCATTTAAGGGTAGAGGGAGGGAAAATAGGAACCAAATATGAGTTTAAAATAGGTGTTATAGATGGATGGAAGTTATATATTCATTTTCAACATGTGGGACCCCCTTTTGATGGACTAAAGATGTGTTTGACTTCAAAAAGGACCCTTTTATGCATAAAAACACCTTATCATGATATTATGATGGCAATGAGACCCTTTTGGATATATAAATAATATAATATGACACTTGAACACCACTTTTCAAATTTTTTATAATGTGGATTTGATTCATATGAGATTTTGATGGACCATTTGATGACTTGGAGGCTAATTAAGGTTTGAAACAAGTTTGAATAAGTGTACCATGGAATACAACCTTAGATACATCCTTATACCTCATGTTATGAATAAAATGAGGCTTGGACACCCCTATATCATGTTGATAAATATCCTATCACAAGAATTTGATTAAAACAAGCATAATCACTATGAGGACTATAAACCTTAAACTCTCCAAATTACCTTAACCTCTGCTAAAGATCTTTAATTTTGTCAAATAGAGCTTAGGCCATTCTCTAGGTTTCAAAGACATTTAGCACCCCTCCACTCACTTAAGGACCACCATGATAAATATCACATCATACAAGGACCCCAAAATAGGCTATCCTATGATGACCTCTCAAGAAGTGTGTATGACATATAATGACACCTTAATCAATGTTAAAAGGCTAAAAAAAGACCAAAAAGGACATCACAAGGCATGTAAACAATTATGTACAAGATTTTGTGTGTATCATAAAGAAGTTTTTTTATTATAGGGGTTGAAATTTGGCCTTTGAGGCTAATTATCAACATCTTTTGTGACTCATATAGGTTAACCATCCTTTTGGTCAAGAAAACTAGCTATATCATGATGATAGGCAATATAATGATACATTACAATATGACTTGGATGACTACTCTCCTTGGAATATCAATCAGATTTATCACTTTAACAGACCTTTAAATACTTACATAAAAACCTCAAAATGAAAAAAAACCTAAACACCTAAGAAAACAATAAGAGAGGACAAAAAATCACTAAGGAAGCTAACACACTACACTTGTGTTGACCCACTTATTAGAAACAAGATAACAACCTACTACAAAAAATTAGTGTGAGCAAGTCTTACTCATCCTAGATCAAAGTGGAAGTTTATATAGAATCCCCTTATATGATATAGGACATGGTGTGAAATAAATTACTCTAAGGACATGATGCTTGATGGAGTAGTGTTCATGCTTGCCCAAGCACTTAGAATGCTCTCAAGTGTAATGGAAACTTCAAACATATGACCTATAAACACATAGTCACTTGGTTTTTTAAAGTCTATCCCATGTTGCTCTTGATTGATCGTGATCATTTAAATAAATACATTATGATTTGTACCTATATCATATTATTCATCTACTATCTCAATAGGATCATACACAACTAGGATTTCTTCTGGAAGCATTCTAGCAGGATCATTTTCAAGAACTCTATCTATCACTATAACTCTACTTTCAAACTCCTTTCTAGTATTAGAGGTCCTTCTTCAATCTATAAACTAGTCCTCTTGATCTATTGAAGACACCAAATATAGGTTGACCAAGTGCTTCTTATTCATGCTTCTTAGGCCTCACACATTGACTTTCTGGAAAAGAGTTAGCTTCAACAACATTCTCAATCTACCCAAGAGGAGGTGTAGATTCTTAAATAAACTAAAAATCATAGCATATGTTTAGGTACTACTGCCAAAGATCATCATCATCCTATTGACATTTCATGTGATCATTATCATGCTTTAAATTCTCACACACTATTGAGACCTCATGTTCATTAACAAACTTTTCTTGGCAACAAGGAATGAGTCCTTAAACTACAATGAAACTAGGAGTCCCAATATCAACCCATACCTCTTATTAAACATTTCAAAACTATTTAAGGTTATATCCTTATTCTATAGCTACTAAAAGTTGAATAGGGGCTCCACTTTTACACTCCTTAGGACTATCATGGAAGAGAGTAGTTATCATGTCATCAAGGAAATATTTAAGTTCATCTTCTCCTTGGCCAATGGGTATGAATTATTCTTTGGGATCATATTAATTGCCTTGATATTCTTAAATTTCACCATCTATTACATTTTTGAAGACTCATTTGTGTTTCTCCTTACCAAGAGGTGTCTCAATGGAAATCTCTTCTTCGAGTTCACTTAAATCACCTTCATTAATTACCACCATAACGTGACCTTTTTTAATTACCTCTCTAAGGATAGGCTCCTTTTCAAGAAATGGAGTGGAAGATCCTTAAAATATTTCTAGAAGAGAGGTAAAATTTAGTGGTGTTATGGATGTTTCATTCTTGCCATTAAGTTATTGACTTTTGACAACCAACACCTCATTTTCATTTTACATATTATCTTGAATGGACCTCCATGATGGGAATGTTTTGGATTCTTGAGGAGGGAGAGATAGGGATTGAATGGTTTTAGATTTCTTTTTAGGTCAACATCTTGATGTAGGCTTGACTCATATTCTTGTAAACTTAGATTTAGGATCTTCTTCTATTGCATGTGTTGAAACTTAAGGAATGAATAAAGGCACCTTCTCATAAGATTACCTTTCTCTTTTTATTTCCATTCACTGAGATAAATGTTCATTTGTAATTTTAACTTCTCTATCTAGGTGAGCTTTAAAATTATGCCTCATCTGATCACATATCTCCTCAAGCTGAATAGGAAGGGAATATCCCTACAAATTTTGATTTGAGTCATGAATTATAGTCCTTTCAACACACACTTATTTCCTCCTTAAAAGTATGGAAAGATTAAGGAGTTGGTGGGGAACTTGGAAGATTTTGACACTCATTTGAATCAAACTTTTGAGTAAGGATGGGATGATCAAAAGAGGACTAATATGGAATTAGGAAGGGCACATGAGTTTGATGACTCTAGATCTGATACCCTTCATGAACCACTAGTTTCTCCTCTATACTTGAAATCAGACCACCTATGTCTAGCATATCAATAATGAGTGTTGACTGATTCTCCCTCATAATAGATGTTCACTCTTTCTTGATTGGCTACAATGAGGATCTCAAATTTCTAATGAGGTGACTAGGGACCTCTTGACCATAACCCTTTTGTGTATCAATACTAATCATATATTTATAATAACTCAAGAGAGTTTGCTTAAGGCTTGAAATGGACTAGTTTGGAACATGGTTATGTTGACTAGGAGCACCATGACCTTGAAAATACTAATTAGGATGATAGGTAGGCTTTTAAGGAGGTATAATTAGAGTGGGGAGTGACATATATAACTAATAATTAGGTTTAGGAGGCTCAACATAAGCTTGGTAAGGGTCAACATTTTGTTGGTGATAAGGAACATAGGGATAGTATGGGTCATGATATGACTGATAGGGTTTATTGTAGAGCTGATAAGGTGGTATAACATAGCAACTATCTCCATATCTAGTATTTAGATGTTATGAGGAAAAATTAAGAACAAATTAAACTATCAATAACAATATGTTCTTACCCTTGAGTGATGACATCATGATGACCCTTGGAATGAAATACTGATTGCAAATCTATAACTAGAGTGCTTAAAGCTACATGAGATCATCAATTGATATATGTGAGAATTCCAATTTATTTAATATTCATCCCACTGGGCATGAAAAAAAATTTAACTCACCAAAATTAACCCTTATGAGAATATTGTTTAGACCTATCTAAGTTTTGGGTAACATGGGATTAGCCCAAGGTTGTGGGTGACTTGCAAATGGGCTAAACCTCTAGTTTATGGGGCTAGCTTCCCTAATGCATAAATTAATCTCAAATCACTAATCCTAATAACTTAGTTGGGTGAAAAGGGAAAGATAAACATTAAATAAAACCTAATATAAAGGGAGGTGATGTACCGATATGATGTATCCACTCTAACTAACCTTTTAACAACACTAATGAACAAGACAAGTAACTTGATCACCCTCTCCAAAGGACTCTATGAATTAGTAATTTATGTGAAGGTTATGGTAGATGGATAAAAAATTTAGGTGATGGATGAGAGGTATTTATTTATACACTACCAACCATATTGCACTTCAAGTATAGTCACCATGATTTTGACACATCATATGACCTGCATAAAATAATCTCCTAGCAACTAGGTGATAACAAGGACTTTAAAAGGGGAATGGGACTTCACCACTTATGAAAAAAAACAATCATATGAAAAACTAAGCTATTAATATAAGCTTAAATAGTCTTTTCATTAGTTTAAGAGGTTTACAAGGTATAAACTTAGGTAGAGTTTCCTCATACCCAGTTGAGGATGATTATAATGGCCTTAGATTAGAACATGGAGAATGTGATAAAAGAGAATATATCATGTAAGTGTCATGGATAGTTAATAATTGTCATAATTCACTCATTAAATATTTACAACACCCATAATAGTCCCCTCATATCTCCACGCATTGCTTTAACTAGTTGATGTCCTTTAAAGAGTATGGCATAGAGATGGAGTGGTGGAGGATAATTCAGCCCTATTTGACACCATTTAAAGCATGGAAATTCCAATTTCATCAATTTTTAATCTCTTTTCAGTTAAAAAGGTGGAATCATGGTTTAATTAGTCTTCACAAAGCATTAAGTAACCCATTTCCTTCTTGCATGCCAATAAGGCTTGGAAAAATGCTTTATCTTTAATTATGGGGATGTGAATTGTGTATCATTTCCTTAATGAGGTATTTACATGGTTATTCATGAACCTTAAATTACTCACTTTTTAGCCTTATATGCCAACAATTATCCCTCTTAACTGACCAAGTAGGGCTACTAGGCAAGTAGGCCTAATCACTTGATGTTTGTTTCTTAGATGGCCATAAAACTTTCATAAGAACATGGAGATTGGTAAATGATCATGTCTTAGATTTGAATAAACATGTTACATCATGATATGTGTCTTTGGAATAGTATAAACCTACAACTTTTCCCATCTAGATAAAGATGTCACCTTTTACTAGCCTTTCTAGACTGTCTCATTTACTCAGGTGTGTAGAAGATTTTTTAGGAGGATCTAAGAGTGTTTTATGATTTTTAGAGATGAAATAAATTCCACACTACCCTCATTAATTTCCTATAACTATTTAACATGATTAGAACTCTATTTTTACCCTAAAACCCTTCAAAAGTATATTTTTTGATTAATATATATAGGTGTCCATACAAACAATGTCTTGAGTAGGACCTCATCAAAGTGCAAAATTATTTTCAAGTGTATCAAAAGCCAAGTCATGGAATTCTAGTGCAAATATCTTGAGTTTTCTTCCATCAAGTTCTTTTGATTAGTTTAGGCAAGTTTAGATGTGTTTGACCTCTTAACAATTATTCATATCCCTAAGGGATTGAACTATAAAACAAATGATAATAACATGGATTATAACACCCTCCTCAATCTTCACTAGCATTTAGTGTAATATCCCTTCGAATATCAAAACAAAGCTCCAAATTGCTTATCTGAATTTCTACAAAATATCTTCAAATAGATGAATAAATCACAGTATAATTTCTTATTTATTTGCTCGTAAGCTTACAATTAGAGATCCTCTGTCAGGTATACAAAGAATATCAAAAGTTCGGCCTTATAGCCTGAATATTCCGCGAACTGGGTTGAATCTGGCACGTCTCGGCCTGCTGTGTAAAAAACACAGTCACCGACGTCGGTTATACTGCCATCGTCAGTCGACCTGTAGTGGTCCCCTTGCCGACGTCGGTGATGAGTCGACCGATGTCGGTCTCTGTAAGTCTCTGTTCGTCGATGTCGGTACCTAAACTTCCTGTAGATGCGTACGGATTTTCATGGATCTGTACGAAATTCGTACGGCCGCTGATATAACACACCCTGTATGCCTGATCCTGATCTGTAGAATTATGGGCTGACACAAAAGATCTATATCTGGATAATTCTTGAATCAAAAACCCAAAATAAAGAAAATACCTGTAAACCCTTGTGATAGCTTCTGAGTGAAGTTATCTCTCAAATACCTGTAATACTATGATAACTTCTGGGTGAAGTTATCTCTCAATTCGGCAATAGATCGGCTGATCTTTCACAACCTCTGAATCGCACACAATGAAGAGTTGACGTTCTTCACTGCAATTGGAATCCTGGAACCCTTGGCTCAGTCTTCACAGAATAATTTCTTAACAAGAATCAATATCAATAATAAGCATGAATACAAACTCTCTTCCATGAGAGATTCTTATACACCTCCAAAGGTGTGCTTGCTAAAATTAGATTCCCTTAAATTAGACTGGGGCTTCCTTAATTTAGAACTAGGGTCTTAAAATTAGACCAATTCTTAAATTAGAATGAGGATCCTAAAATTAGACCCAATAATAACTAATTAATAATTAATTAATAATTAATAATTAATAATTAATTAAAATTGGACCAAATAATTAATATTTGATTAAATCAATCAAATATTAATATCTCCTTTAATTCATGTCCTAAAGAGCCCCAAACGAAAGCCAAGCCCAGCTCCATCAAGACCCTCTATCCACCTCATCAGCCTACAAGGGTCACATAATAGGCTAATCATCTACTCTGCACATGTCGACTAAAAAGGGGACATGACAATCTGCCCCTCCTGAAATTGCTTGCCCTCAAGCAATCGCTGAATACCCGGATCCCAAATGAAGTCTCGATCTACAGTGTTGTCAACCAACACAAACTTCAGGCCCTGTCCATCACCACTCTCATCCAATGGCGTCACATCACCTCTGTCTCCTGTACGCATATCGTCATCAACATGTGACCCCCCTGTAAAAGAAAGCTGAGCCTCTACCACATGTGCTGACTCTTGGACTGAACTCACCTCAAGACAAAGCTCATCCTCATATCTCTCCTGTGTTGGTGCCAATGTGCCCTCATCATCGCACTCTATCATGTCATGTAGTATAGGCATCTCCATCCGATGAAAAAACATATGCTTGAAGCTGCTGCCCCGTATTGCCTTAAGAATATGTGTTTTCCCATCAACCTGAAAACGAACCTCCATATCTTTGAGATGAAGAGTAACTTCCTCAAATGAATGAAGCCACTTCATACCCAAGACTAATTCTATGTCCCCCATGTTCACTACAAAATAATTAGCCTTGAACTCATAGTTGTTCAAGCGCAATGGGAGATCTCTAATCATGCGCTCACACTTAAGAGTGTGATCATCGGATACCTTAACTCTAATCCCCTCAAAATCTTTGGTAGTGAGTCCATGCTCCTCCACCAATCTAGCATCTATGAAATTATGTGTGGCTCCTGTATCAAGAAGGGTGGTAACCTTCTGCCCTGCCAAAACTCCACAGAGTCTGAATGACTCATCTGACTGAATGCTGGATAGGCGTGCCTCCTGTATATGAAGCTCTAAATCTACCTCTGCCTTAGGCTCTGAAGCCTCTGCCTCCTCAGAACTACCCTGCTATTCAGAATCTTCTGATTCTGCATCCTCATAATACGCCCACATCACATGATTTGCTTTGCCCTTAGGCCTCAAAGGGCAATCGTGATGGATATCATATGGACCTTTGCAGTAGAAGCAAAGCTTCTTCCTGCGTAGATCATTAAGTGCCTCACGATCCAAAGGTGGTGCTGCTAGATTGGCCTTTGAATCATTTTTAACCCCGGATTTATCTATGTTAAAATCCGGTCTCTCTGTATCCCCGTTGGAGTGCTTATGGTCTCTAGATGAAGAAGTACCTCTAGAGTTAGATCTACTTGATGGGGCTGCCATCTCCATACTGCGCGCTTTCTTCATAGCTTCCTGTAAGGAAGGAGGATCAAGGCCTTTGATCCAACCTCTCAATGGTTCTGTCAAGCCCTCCATGAAGAGTACTACTAGTCGCCTCTCTGAAATGTCAGGAACCATAACTGATAACTTCTGGAAGTCACCAATGTAAGACTCTAGACTGCCGCTTTGGCGCAACTGTGCCAACTCTCAGAAATAGGACTCTGGATCCCTCCTGTCAAAATGCTCTACCAGCCTGTCCACAAACTCCTGATAAGAAGTGATCTGATCATGATGGAGTGTCACCATCCCATGGTGCCACCAATCGTGAGCTACTCCCTCAAGATGTAGTGTCGCATATCTGATAGCATCTTCCTCACCCATCGGTCGCAATGTGAGAAATGTATCCAGCTTACTAACCTAGGCCTGTGCTGTCACCTTACCACTACCGTCAAATGTCGCTAGTGTGAGCCTACTCGTAGCATGCTTCAGATCATTATTCTGGGATCTTGGTCTCCCATTCTGTCGACCTCGGTAATGTTATTTCCTTTGTGTGAGGAATCGATCAAAAGTAATCATCTCCTTGACCACAGGTGGTAATGACTCCCACTCGTCAGTTGCTACCCTAAATGTGTCTATAAATTCCTCCTCATGCTCTTCACCTGCTATCACCTCCTCTACTTCTTGTCTCACAAAGATAGGCCTAGTAGGCCTATTCGCTGTATGAGAAATAGTCCCATGGCCTCTCTATGATCCTGCAACACTCCAAATATCTTCACGGTGTGGGGAATGTCTCCTCAGGGAACCCAATCTTGGCAGTGCTGCTGCCAACTACTGTAATACCTGGTTATTCTGCCTTTGCCCTTCTCGTAGTTCTCTAAGAGTAAGTAAAACTTCTGGATTATCTTGGTCTCTCGGATGATGAGGAATATGGGCCCTACCAATATCGTCACCCATGTCTTCCGACGGTTGTTCTAGAACTTGAGTGCCTTCAAGTAAAGCTTTACTGCGTGTGTAATACCCGTGTGGTCGCAACTCTTGTGGCTGCATAAAATTTCTAAACCCTCAGGATGGCAGGATTTAGCTCTGATACCACTGTAATATCCCTTTGAATATCAAAACAAAGCTCCAAATTGCTTATCTGAATTTCTGCAAAATATCTTCAAATAGATGAATAAATCACAGTATAATTTCTTATTTATTTGCTCGTAAGCTTACAATTAGAGATCCTCTGTCAGGTATACAAAGAATATCAAAAGTTCAGCCTTATAGCCTGAATATTCCGCAAACTGGGTTGAATCTGGCACGTCTCGGCCTGCTGTGTAAAAAACACAGTCGCCGACGTCGGTTATACTACCGTCGTCGGTCGACCTGTAGTGGTCCCCTTGCCGACGTCAGTGATGAGTCGACCGATGTCGGTCTCTGTAAGTCTCTGTTCGCCGATGTCGGTACCTGAACTTCCTGTAGATGCGTACGGATTTTCATGGATCTGTACGGAATTCGTACGGCCGCTAATATAACACACCCTGTATGCCTGATCCTGATCTGTAGAATTATGGGCTGACACAAAAGATCTATATCTGGATAATTCTTGAATCAAAAACCCAAAATAAAGAAAATACCTGTAAACCCTTGTGATAGCTTCTGAGTGAAGTTATCTCTCAAATACCTGTAATACTATGATAACTTCTGGGTGAAGTTATCTCTCAATTCGGCAATAGATCGGCTGATCTTTCACAACCTCTGAATCGCACACAATGAAGAGTTGACGTTCTTCACTGTAATTGGAATCCTGGAACCCTTGGCTCAGTCTTCACAGAAGAATTTCTTAACAAGAATCAATATAAATAATAAGCATGAATACAAACTCTCTTCCATGAGAGATTCTTATACACCTCCAAAGGTGTGCTTGCTAAAATTAGATTCCCTTAAATTAGATTGGGGCTTCCTTAATTTAGAACTAGGGTCTTAAAATTAGACCAATTCTTAAATTAGAATGAGGATCCTAAAATTAGACCCAATAATAACTAATTAATAATTAATAATTAATTATTAATTAATAATTAATAATTAATTAGAATTGGACCAAATAATTAATATTTGATTAAATCAATCAAATATTAATATCTCCTTTAATTCATGTCCTAAAGAGCCCCAAACGAAAGCCAAGCCCAGCTCCATCAAGACCCTCTATCCACCTCATCAGCCTACGAGGGTCGCATAATAGGCTAATCATCTACTCTGCACATGTCGACTAAAAAGGGGACATGACAATCCGCCCCTCCTGAAATTGCTTGCCCTCAAGCAATCGCTGAATACCCAGATCCCAAATGAAGTCTCGATCTACAGTGTTGTCAACCAACACAAACTTCAGGCCCTGTCCATCACCACTCTCATCCAATGGCGTCACATCACCTCTGTCTCCTGTACGCATATCGTCATCAACATGTGACCCCCCTGTAAAAGAAAGCTGAGCCTCTACCACATGTGCTGACTCTTGGACTTAACTCACCTCAAGACAAAGCTCGTCCTCATATCTCTCCTGTGTTGGTGCCAATGTGCCCTCATCATCGCACTCTATCATGTCATGTAGTATAGGCATCTCCATCCGATGAAAAAACATATGCTTGAAGCTGCTGCCCCGTATTGCCTTAAGAATATGTGTTTTCCCATCAACCTGAAAACGAACCTCCATATCTTTGAGATGAAGAGTAACTTCCTCAAATGAATGAAGCCACTTCATACCCAAGACTAATTCTATGTCCCCCATGTTCACTACAAAATAATTAGCCTTGAACTCATAGTTGTTCAAGCGCAATGGGAGATCTCTAATCATGCACTCACACTTAAGAGTGTGACCATCGGCTACCTTAACTCTAATCCCCTCAAAATCTTTGGTAGTGAGTCCATGCTCCTCCACCAATCTAGCATCTATGAAATTATGTGTGGCTCCTGTATCAAGAAGGGTGGTAACCTTTTGCCCTGCCAAAACTCCATGGAATCTGAATGACTCATCTGACTGAATGCTGGATAGGCGTGCCTCCTATATATGAAGCTCTAAATCTACCTCTGCCTTAGGCTCTGAAGCCTCTGCCTCCTCAGAACTACCCTGCTATTCAGAATCTTCTGATTCCACATCCTCATAATACGCCCACATCACATGATTTGCTTTGCCCTTAGGCCTCAAAGGGCAATCGTGATGGATATCATATGGACCTTTGCAGTAGAAGCAAAGCTTCTTCCTGCGTAGATCATTAAGTGCCTCACGATCCAAAGGTGGTGCTGCTGGATTGGCCTTTGAATCATTTTTAACCCCAGATTTATCTATGTTAAAATCCGGTCTCTCTGTATCCCCGTTGGAGTGCTTATGGTCTCTAGATGAAGAAGTACCTCTATAGTTAGATCTACTTGATGGGGCTGCCATCTCCATATTGCGCGCCTTCTTCATAGCTTCCTGTAAGGAAGGAGGATCAAAGCCTTTGATCCAACCTCTCAATGGTTCTGTCAAGCCCTCCATGAAGAGTACTACTAGTCGCCTCTCTAAAATGTCAGGAACCATAACTGATAACTTCTGGAAGTCACCAATGTAAGACTCTAGACTGTTGTTTTGGCGCAACTGTGCCAACTCTCAGAAATAGGACTCTAGATCCCTCCTGTCAAAACGCTCTACCAGCCTATCCACAAACTCCTGATAAGAAGTGATCCGATCATGATGGAGTGTCACCATCCCATGGTGCCACCAATCGTGAGCTACTCCCTCAAGATGTAGTGTCACATATCTGATAGCATCTTCCTCACCCATTGGTCGCAATGTGAGATATGTATCCAGCTTACTAACCCAGGCCTGTGCTATCACCTTACCACTACCGTCAAATGTCGCTAGTGTGAGCCTACTCGTAGCATGCTTCAGATCATTGTTCTGGGATCTTGGTCTCCCATTCTGTCGACCTCGGTAATGTTCTTTCCTTTGTGTGAAGAATCGATCAAAAGTAATCATCTCCTTGACCACAGGTGGTAATGACTCCCACTCGTCAGTTGCTGCCCTAAATGTGTCTATAAATTCCTCCTCATGCTCTTCACCTGCTATCACCTCCTCTGCTTCCTGTCTCATAAAGATAGGCCTAGTAGGCCTATTCACTATACGAGAAATAGTCCCATGGCCTCTCTATGATCCTGCAACACTCCAGATATCTTCACGGTGTGGGGAATGTCTCCTCGGGGAACCCAATCTTGGCAGTGCTGCTGCCAACTGCTGTAATACCTGGTTATTCTGCCTTTGCCCTTCTCGTAGTTCTCTAAGAGTAAGTAAAACTTTTGGATCATCTTTGTCTCTCGGATGATGAGGAATATGGGCCCTACCAATATCGTCACCCATGTCTTCCGGCGGTTGTTCTAGAACTTGAGTGCCTTCAAGTAAAGCTTTACTGCGTGTGTAATACCCGTGTGGTCGCAACTCTTATGGCTGCATAAAATTTCTAAACCCTCAGGATGGTAGGATTTAGCTCTGATACCACTGTAATATCCCTTCAAATATCAAAACAAAGCTCCAAATTGCTTATCTGATTTTCTGCAAAATATCTTCAAATAGATGAATAAATCACAGTATAATTTCTTATTTATTTGCTCGTAAGCTTACAATTAGAGATCCTCTGTCAGGTATACAAAGAATATCGAAAGTTCGGCCTTATAGCCTGAATATTCCACGAACTGGGTTGAATCTGGCACGTCTCGGCCTGCTGTGTAAAAAACACAGTCGCCGACGTCAGTTATACTGCCATCGTCGGTCGACCTGTAGTGGTCCCCTTGCCGACGTCGGTGATGAGTCGACCGATGTCGGTCTCTGTAAGTCTCTGTTCACCGATGTCGGTACCTGAACTTCCTGTAGATGCATACGGATTTTCACGGATCTGTACGGAATTCGTACGGCCGCTGATATAACACACCCTGTATGCCTGATCCTGATCTGTAGAATTATGGGCTGACACAAAAGATCTATATCTGGATAATTCTTGAATCAAAAACCCAAAATAAAGAAAATACCTGTAAACCCTTGTGATAGCTTCTGAGTGAAGTTATCTCTCAAATACCTGTAATACTATGATAACTTCTGGGTGAAGTTATCTCTCAATTCGGCAATAGATCGGCTGATCTTTCACAACCTCTGAATCGCACACAATGAAGAGTTGATGTTCTTCACTGCAATTGGAATCCTGGAACCCTTGGCTCAGTCTTCATAGAAGAATTTCTTAACAAGAATCAATATCAATAATAAGCATGAATACAAACTCTCTTCCATGAGAGATTCTTATACACCTCCAAAGGTGTGCTTGCTAAAATTAGATTCCCTTAAATTAGACTGGGGCTTCCTTAATTTAGAACTAGGGTCTTAAAATTAGACCAATTCTTAAATTAGAATGAGGATCCTAAAATTAGACCCAATAATAACTAATTAATAATTAATTAATAATTAATTATTAATTATTAATTAATAATTAATAATTAATTAAAATTGGACCAAATAATTAATATTTGATTAAATCAATCAAATATTAATATCTCCTTTAATTCATGTCCTAAAGAGCCCCAAACGAAAGCCAAGCCCAGCTCCATCAAGACCCTCTATCCACCTCATCAGCCTACGAGGGTCGCATAATAGGCTAATCATCTACTCTGCACATGTCGACTAAAAAGGGGACATGACAATCCGCCCCTCCTCAAATTGCTTGCCCTCAAGCAATCGCTGAATACCCGAATCCCAAATGAAGTCTCGATCTACAGTGTTGTCAACCAACACAAACTTCAGGCCCTGTCCATCACCACTCTCATCCAATGGCGTCACATCACCTCTGTCTCCTGTACGCATATCGTCATCAACATGTGACCCCCCTGTAAAAGAAAGCTGAGCCTCTACCACATGTGCTGACTCTTGGACTGAACTCACCTCAAGACAAAGCTCATCCTCATATCTCTCCTGTGTTGGTGCCAATGTGCCCTCATCATCGCACTCTATCATGTCATGTAGTATAGGCATCTCCATCTGATGAAAAAACATATGCTTGAAGCTGCTGCCCCGTATTGCCTTAAGAATATGTGTTTTCCCATCAACCTGAAAACGAACCTCCATATCTTTGAGATGAAGAGTAACTTCCTCAAATGAATGAAGCCACTTCATACCCAAGACTAATTCTATGTCCCCCATGTTCACTACAAAATAATTAGCCTTGAACTCATAGTTGTTCAAGCGCAATGGGAGATCTCTAATCATGCGCTCACACTTAAGAGTGTGACCATCGGCTACCTTAACTCTAATCCCCTCAAAATCTTTGGTAGTGAGTCCATGCTCCTCCACCAATCTAGCATCTATGAAATTATGTGTGGCTCCTGTATCAAGAAGGGTGGTAACCTTCTGCCCTGCCAAAACTCCATGGAGTGTGAATGACTCATCTAACTGAATGCTGGATAGGCATGCCTCCTGTATATGAAGCTCTAAATCTACCTCTGCCTTAGGCTCTGAAGCCTCTGCCTCCTCAGAACTACCCTGCTGTTCAGAATCTTCTGATTCCGCATCCTCATAATATGCCCACATCACATGATTTGCTTTGCCCTTAGACCTCAAAGGGCAATCGTGATGGATATCATATGGACCTTTGCAGTAGAAGCAAAGCTTCTTCCTGCATAGATCATTAAGTGCCTCACGATCCAAAGGTGGTGCTGCTGGATTGGCCTTTGAATCATTTTTAACCCCGGATTTATCTATGTTAAAATTTGGTCTCTCTGTATCCCCGTTGGAGTGCTTATGGTCTCTAGATGAAGAAGTACCTCTAGAGTTAGATCTACTTGATGGGGCTGCCATCTCCATACTGCGCGCCTTCTTCATAGCTTCCTGTAAGGAAGGAGGATCAAAGCCTTTGATCCAACCTCTCAATGGTTCTATCAAGCCCTCCATGAAGAGTACTACTAGTCGCCTCTCTGAAATGTCAGGAACCAAAACTGATAACTTCTAGAAGTCACCAATGTAAGACTCTAGACTGCCGCTTTGGCGCAACTGTGCCAACTCTCAGAAATAGGACTCTAGATCCCTCCTGTCAAAATGCTCTACCAGCCTGTCCACAAACTCCTGATAAGAAGTGATCCGATCATGATGGGGTGTCACCATCCCATAGTGCCACCAATCGTGAGGTACTCCCTCAAGATGTAGTGTCGCATATCTGATAGCATCTTCCTCACCCATCGGTCGCAATGTGAGAAATGTATCCAGCTTACTAACCCAGGCCTGTGCTGTCACCTTACCACTACCATCAAATGTCGCTAGTGTGAGCCTACTCGTAGCATGCTTCAGATCATTGTTCTGGGATCTTGGTCTCCCATTCTGTCGACCTCGATAATGTTCTTTCCTTTGTGTGAGGAATCGATCAAAAGTAATCATCTCCTTGACCACAGGTGGTAATGACTCCCACTCGTCAGTTGCTGCCCTAAATGTGTCTATAAATTCCTCCTCATGCTCTTCACCTGCTATCACCTCCTCTGCTTCCTGTCTCCTGTCTCACAAAGATAGGCCTAGTAGGCCTATTCGCTGTACGAGAAATAGTCCCATGGCCTCTCTATGATCCTGCAACACTCCAGATATCTTCATGGTGTGGGGAATGTCTCCTCGGGGAACCCAATCTTGGCAGTGCTGCTGCCAACTGCTGTAATACCTGGTTATTCTTCCTTTGCCCTTCTCGTAGATCTCTAAGATTAAGTAAAAATTCTGGATCATCTTGGTCTCTCGGATGATGAGGAATACGGGCCCTACCAATATCGTCACCCATGTCTTCCGGCGGTTGTTCTAGAACTTGAGTGCCTTCAAGTAAAGCTTTACTGCGTGTGTAATACCCGTGTGGTCGCAACTCTTGTGGCTGCATAAAATTTCTAAACCCTCAGGATGGCAGGATTTAGCTCTGATACCACTGTAATATCCCTTCGAATATCAAAACAAAGCTCCAAATTGCTTATCTAAATTTCTGCAAAATATCTTCAAATAGATGAATAAATCACAGTATAATTTCTTATTTATTTGCTCGTAAGCTTACAATTAGAGATCCTCTGTCAGGTATACAAAGAATATCGAAAGTTTGGCCTTATAGCCTGAATATTCCATGAACTGGGTTGAATCTGGCACGTCTCAGCCTGCTGTGTAAAAAACACAGTCGCCGACGTCGGTTATACTGCCGTCGTCAGTCGACCTGTAGTGGTCCCCTTGCCGATGTCGGTGATGAGTCGACCGATGTCGGTCTCTGTAAGTCTCTGTTCACCGATGTCGGTACCTGAACTTCCTGTAGATGCATACGGATTTTCACGGATCTGTACGAAATTCGTACGGCCGCTGATATAACACACCCTGTATGCTTGATCCTGATCTGTAGAATTATGGGCTGACACAAAAGATCTATATCTGGATAATTCTTGAATCAAAAACCCAAAATAAAGAAAATACCTGTAAACCCTTGTGATAGCTTCTGAGTGAAGTTATCTCTCAAATACCTGTAATACTATGATAACTTCTGGGTGAAGTTATCTCTCAATTCGGCAATAGATCGGCTGATCTTTCACAACCTCTGAATCGCACACAATGAAGAGTTGACGTTCTTCACTGCAATTGGAATCATGGAACCCTTGGCTCAGTCTTCACAGAAGAATTTCTTAACAAGAATCAATATCAATAATAAGCATGAATACAAACTCTCTTCCATGAGAGATTCTTATACACCTCCAAAGGTGTGCTTGCTAAAATTAGATTCCCTTAAATTAGACTGGGGCTTCCTTAATTTAGAACTAGGGTCTTAAAATTAGACCAATTCTTAAATTAGAATGAGGATCCTAAAATTAGACCCAATAATAACTAATTAATAATTAATTAATAATTAATAATTAATTATTAATTAATAATTAATAATTAATTAAAATTGGACCAAATAATTAATATTTGATTAAATCAATCAAATATTAATATCTCCTTTAATTCATGTCCTAAAGAGCCCCAAACGAAAGCCAAGCCCAGCTCCATCAAGACCCTCTATCCACCTCATCAGCCTACGAGGGTCGCATAATAGGCTAATCATCTACTCTGCACATGTCGACTAAGAAGGGGACATGACAATCCGCCCCTCCTGAAATTGCTTGCCCTCAAGCAATCGCTGAATACCCGGATCCCAAATGAAGTCTCGATCTACAGTGTTGTCAACCAACACAAACTTCAGGCCCTGTCCATCACCACTCTCATCCAATGGCGTCACATCACCTCTGTCTCCTGTACGCATATCGTCATCAACATGTGACCCCCCTGTAAAAGAAAGCTGAGCCTCTACCACATGTGCTGACTCTTGGACTTAACTCACCTCAAGACAAAGCTCGTCCTCATATCTCTCCTGTGTTGGTGCCAATGTGCCCTCATCATCGCACTCTATCATGTCATGTAGTATAGGCATCTCCATCCGATGAAAAAACATATGCTTGAAGCTGCTGCCCCGTATTGCCTTAAGAATATGTGTTTTCCCATCAACCTGAAAACGAACCTCCATATCTTTGAGATGAAGAGTAACTTCCTCAAATGAATGAAGCCACTTCATACCCAAGACTAATTCTATGTCCCCCATGTTCACTACAAAATAATTAGCCTTGAACTCATAGTTGTTCAAGCGCAATGGGAGATCTCTAATCATGCGCTCACACTTAAGAGTGTGACCATCGGCTACCTTAACTCTAATCCCCTCAAAATCTTTGGTAGTGAGTCCATGCTCCTCCACCAATCTAGCATCTATGAAATTATGTGTGGCTCCTGTATCAAGAAGGGTGGTAACCTTCTGCCCTGCCAAAACTCCATGGAGTTTGAATGACTCATCTGACTGAATGCTGGATAGGCGTGCCTCCTATATATGAAGCTCTAAATCTACCTCTGCCTTAGGCTCTGAAGCCTCTGCCTCCTCAGAACTACCCTGTTGTTCAGAATCTTCTGATTCCGCATCCTCATAATACGCCCACATCACATGATTTGCTTTGCCCTTAGGCCTCAAAGGGCAATCGTGATGGATATCATATGGACCTTTGCAGTAGAAGCAAAGCTTCTTCCTGCATAGATCATTAAGTGCCTCACGATCCAAAGGTGGTGCTGCTGGATTGGCCTTTGAATCATTTTTAACCCAGATTTATCTATGTTAAAATTCGGTCTCTCTGTATCCCCGTTGGAGTGCTTATGGTCTCTAGATGAAGAAGTACCTCTAGAGTTAGATCTACTTGATGGGGCTGCCATCTCCATACTGCGCGCCTTCTTCATAGCTTCCTGTAAGGAAGGAGGATCAAAGCCTTTGATCCAACCTCTCAATGGTTCTGTCAAGCCCTCCATGAAGAGTACTACTAGTCGCCTCTCTGAAATGTCAGGAACCATAACTGATAACTTCTGGAAGTCACCAATGTAAGACTCTAGACTGCCACTTTGGCGCAACTGTGCCAACTCTCAGAAATAGGACTCTGGATCCCTCCTGTCAAAATGCTCTACCAGCCTGTCCACAAACTCCTGATAAGAAGTGATCCGATCATGATGGAGTGTCACCATCCCATGGTGCCACCAATCGTGAGCTACTCCCTCAAGATGTAGTGTCGCATATCTGATAGCATCTTCCTCACCCATCGGTCGCAATGTGAGAAATGTATCCAGCTTACTAACCCAGGCCTATGCTATCACCTTACCACTACCGTCAAATGTCGCTAGTGTGAGCCTACTCGTAGCATGCTTCAGATCATTGTTCTGGGATCTTGGTCTCCCATTCTGTCGACCTCGGTAATGTTTTTTCCTTTGTGTGAGGAATCGATCAAAAGTAATCATCTCCTTAACCACAGGTGGTAATGACTCCCACTCGTCAGTTGCTGCCCTAAATGTGTCTATAAATTCCTCCTCATGCTCTTCACCTGCTATCACCTCCTCTGCTTCCTGTCTCACAAAGATAGGCCTAGTAGGCCTATTCGCTGTACGAGAAATAGTCCCATGGCCTCTCTATGATCCTGCAACACTCTAGATATCTTCACGGTGTGGGGAATGTCTCCTCGGGGAACCCAATCTTGGCAGTGCTGCTGCCAACTGCTGTAATACCTGGTTATTCTTCCTTTGCCCTTCTCGTAGTTCTCTAAGATTAAGTAAAACTTCTGGATCATCTTGGTCTCTCAGATGATGAGGAATACGGGCCCTACCAATATCGTCACCCATGTCTTCCGGCGGTTGTTCTAGAACTTGAGTGCCTTCAAGTAAAGCTTTACTGCGTGTGTAATACCCGTGTGGTCGCAACTCTTGTGGCTGCATAAAATTTCTAAACCCTCAGGATGGCAGGATTTAGCTCTGATACCACTGTAATATCCCTTCGAATATCAAAACAAAGCTCCAAATTGCTTATCTGAATTTCTGCAAAATATCTTCAAATAGATGAATAAATCACAGTATAATTTCTTATTTATTTGCTCGTAAGCTTACAATTAGAGATCCTCTGTCAGGTATACAAAGAATATCGAAAGTTCGGCCTTATAGCCTGAATATTCCGTGAACTGGGTTGAATCTGGCACGTCTCGGCCTGCTGTGTAAAAAACACAGTCACCGACGTCGGTTATACTGCCATCGTTGGTCGACCTGTAGTGGTCCCCTTGCCGATGTCGGTGATGAGTCGACCGATGTCGGTCTCTGTAAGTCTCTATTCGCTGATGTCGGTACCTGAACTTCCTGTAGATGCGTACGGATTTTCACGGATCTGTACGGAATTCGTACGGCCGCTGATATAACACACCCTATATGCCTGATCCTGATCTGTAGAATTATGGGCTGACACAAAAGATCTATATCTGGATAATTCTTGAATCAAAAACCCAAAATAAAGAAAATACCTGTAAACCCTTGTGATAGCTTCTGAGTGAATTTATCTCTCAAATACCTGTAATACTATGATAACTTCTGGGTGAAGTTATCTCTCAATTCGGCAATAGATCGGCTGATCTTTCACAACCTCTGAATCGCACACAATGAAGAGTTGACGTTCTTCACTGCAATTGGAATCCTGGAACCCTTGGCTCAGTCTTCACAGAAGAATTTCTTAACAAGAATCAATATCAATAATAAGCATGAATACAAACTCTCTTCCATGAGAGATTCTTATACACCTCCAAAGGTGTGCTTGCTAAAATTAGATTCCCTTAAATTAGACTGGGGCTTCCTTAATTTAGAACTAGGGTCTTAAAATTAGACCAATTCTTAAATTAGAATGAGGATCCTAAAATTAGACCCAATAATAACTAATTAATAATTAATTAATAATTAATAATTAATTATTAATTAATAATTAATAATTAATTAAAATTGGACCAAATAATTAATATTTGATTAAATCAATCAAATATTAATATCTCCTTTAATTCATGTCCTAAAGAGCCCCAAACGAAAGCCAAGCCCAGCTCCATCAAGACCCTCTATCCACCTCATCAGCCTACGAGGGTCGCATAATAGGCTAATCATCTACTCTGCACATGTCGACTAAAAAGGGGACATGACATTTAGGTTCCCCATGCATCTACTTCATATAGTTCCAATGTGAAGAAAGTTGTTCTCGGGTTTGAAACCTTGCCTTTTGGGAGGTTGAGAGAGGGAAAAGGGGTGTAGGAGAGAAAAAAATATGTATTTATGTATTCCAAGACCTCCTAGAGGTCTTTGATAACCCACCTCACCAATTCTTATGTTTTTTCCTCCTTGTCATCTCTCCAAATTATCTTCAAACCCCTCATACCTCTACTTAGGGCTCTTGAATTACTATGTTAGTTTACCCTAAGGGTATAAAAATGTACTTTATTTCATATTTTTTGAGTTCAAAACTTCCAAACTTAGCTTTTTAAATTTATAAATTTTCCCCTCTACTATTTTCAAACTTCAAATACTCCCCAAACATGCATTTATCTCCAATTCCTATACATAGGCATGTGACTGCCTTTTTAGGCCTAATAGGCTTAATTAGACAATTAGGATCTTATTTCCTCCAAGGACCAAAAACTTCCATTGGAGAAAACTATTAATATTTATATATTAATTTAATACACCTCATTTTCCCTCTTTCACTTTAATTCCTTGTGTGGTCTTTGTAAGTTCACTCCTTATTAGGGACCTACCTATAGGCATCTAACAGGTGTGTCTACAAAAAATAGGGATATAATCTTTTATTTCACTTTGAAACTTAATAAATGACTATTTAAAATGAAATAAATGTAATTTATACCTTTTAAAAACCTTTTATACACTCATTCCTCCCATATACATGCAAAATTCTTTAAATTCTATGTCTAGGTTTGCACATGTCAGTTTAACCTAATGGGCCTAATTAGGCCATTAAGATCTGGTCAACCCCAAAGGAATAAATAATTTAAAGAAAAACCTTGATATAATTTATAATATAATTTATATATCCTAATTTTAATATCTTATCATCCACTTCTATGTAGGGTTCAACATATCTCCCTTACCCTACCTGCCTGTCTATAGGTATTGTATGTGCTTAAATTATGTGAGAGGTTATTTTTCATTTTGGAGGCATTTTGTAACCTTGAAACCTATGTCATTAATTTTTTAATATACTTTTAATATTTACATGAATTTTATTTCTTCCTTTTAGGCTTCATTTTTAATGTCACAATACATATTGTACTTGCATTTTTGGAGATAGGATTGAAGGTTCTTCATTAGACTTATAAATCATTATACATATGGATGTTTAATAAGGTATATTTATTAGTGGAAACATATGATTAGTTTCATTTTTATTAATTTTACCTCTTATTATTTATCTAGCCTACCTCATACTCAGTCACCTCTATTTTCTCATGATTGCCTGTAAGTAATAATTAAATGCCTTGACTGTGTGAAAGGTGAGGGATGAGGTTTACTTCTTAAATTAAGTATTCCAAAACAAATTTTTATTATATTATAATATTAAAATTTTTACCATTTTCCTTATTATACCTCTCCTCACCTTACAATAGGACTTATTTCTCAACTTTATCCATCTACAGTCAGGTCTATAGATGTTTAATTTGAGGCTCTTGATTATGTGTGAAATAGAAATCTAAGTTTCCTCCTCCATGGAAACTCTCTTATAATTCAATAAAATTCTAATCCCTGATATAATTTTGTCATTATATTTCATCTCATACATTTTCAAGAAACCTAAATATGGGTTTGTTTCAATCAGGCTGTCCTTCTTCTATATTTAGGCCTTAAGATGCAACTTTGAGTTTCTTGATTGTGAGTGACCATTTGAGAGGTGGATTTCCATTTTTGTTATAATATGGTTTTATTATAATCATGAAAAAAATTCATGACTTTTCACATCTTTATTAAACATCAAAATCCCTATTTCAATGCAACGTGTATCCTTTTCCTCATTTTGCCAATATTAAGCCTGTATATAAGCTCAAAGCTTTATTTCACTGAGTGTTGCCAAGATGAAACATTTTTGATTCAATTATTTATGAATAAAATAGAGGTTAATATTCCATAATTCACTTAATATTCCCTTTGGGTCCCTTGGACATCTATATTTCCTCATAATAAGTCTCTTTTCTGCCTAGACCATCACGATTCACTTAGCCTACATAGTCCTTTTAGACACAAAAATAGATCACCCTTGAGATCCACAAGTGCTAAATGTATTAAATTTCCTTGATGGAATGAATATTAAAATTTATTTTGGATTTAAAAATACCATATTGTTTTCTACCACCAACTTTTGGTACCCAAGATGATCTAGAGGTCTTGCAAGCCTATAGGGTAGGTCCACTAGTCTTCTTGGTGACCTAGAGAAGAGATAAAAAGACTCATTTGAGTGATTATTCATTAAGTGGGATTGAAATTATGTGTATTGGTGGAATAATAATTTGAGGGTCTACCCAAGCTATCTTTTGGACTCTTTAAATCCTCCCATGCATCTATACAATGCAAAACCATGTGTACATTTGTGACTGCCACCTTCTTACTTATGAACATGCAACCATGAGTTGATCTAAAAAAACTATAATAAATTTTGTATTAAAGTGAAATATTATATAAATTATATTATTATTAACATTATTAAGAGGATCTATCATGAATTATGACCCAAAAACTATTTAAATGGTATGGATCTCAAATTCATCAAAGACCTATTGCCACCTTCCTATAAATTGACTAAACTAAATATTTCCTATCTCCTAATGGTTCACACATGTGTATTGAGTCTTGATAATTGTATAAAAATATTTTGAATACCATTTATAAGGAACCTAACTTTCCATTCCTCTTTCATCATACTCAGGGAAGGAGAAAATGAAGCAAACTTGAACCCTACTTAGATGGATGAGACGTATAAGTCCTTCAAATTTTTAGTGATTGTTCATAAATGAGGGTAAATAATTACAATAAAAAATTAAAAACTATATAATAAAACTAATTTCCCCTCCTTTTACCAAAATCTTAGGTCCTCATTTTCTCTCTCCTATTTGTATTGAATAAAAGCTTGTCTAGGATTCTAAGGCTGCAAAGAGCTTGATGGAGAAAGTAATGAGTCTTGTTCAGGTATTCATAAATAAAACATATAAAATATTAATTTGAACATATAAACTAATTAAAAACCATATTATATTTTCACACTATAAATCATTTACTCTATTACATATTCATTCAGGTGTTTACAAATATATAGGAATGTCTTTCTTATAAAGAGGGTGAACCGTATCACCACAAATCTCTCCTCATATCCCTATGAATATGAATAAAAATATATGAATAATATTTTTTTAATATACAAAAATATATATAAAAAACAAAATATTTGAATAACTAACCAAATATATTATAATAACTAATGTTCATACTAATATTTCCTAACATTCCCCCCAATATGAACATGGGGAGAAACACCATCATTTGTTGAAGAAACATACACATGTCTTGAACTTAATTGTGATACTTAATTTCACTTTTATTGTGGTAAATAATCAACTAAGAAATGGGAACACTATCAACCAATCATGGTGTTGAGATCAACATACCCCCATTTCAAAAAAATGGGGACCCTTGTTCTAAATTATGCAAATTTGTACCTTAAAGATGAAAAATCACTTGATCAAAGTACCACCAAAATATTTGCACATTATTTTTATTTGAATACCATCCAAACCTAGTTCTCATTTGGATTAACTAATAGGTTTTCAAGTGATCATGGTTTTACTCCTAATTTCACTAATGATTGTTGTTTGTGTTGTTGTATTACAAGTTCAATGGAATCTCATTGGGGAATGAACATGCTTAGGGTTTTCTACTTCAGTTTTAAATTGATATTTTACTAAAATATTTCCTATCAAATATTAATTGAGTCTATTTTAAGTCACATTAAAACCCTAGTCTAATGTTTTAACTTAGGTCCCTTTTGAATCAAATCTAAATTTATGCGAGAAAAATTTACGTGGGAACAATTATTTGTGCCATAGACATAGCTTAATTTTTATCCTAAGGCTTAGTCATGTTTTTCAACATGACTAAACCTTAGTATAAAAATATTATGCTTGGCCCCTTTATATTTTAAGCCCCCCTTAATTATTTATGGTTAGCATTGTCTAACTAATCACCAAGGCCCACCTTTATTATGTTTTAGAACTTAGCCTAAAAAAATTATCCTAAGGTTTTACCATGTTTATCAACACAAATAAAACTGTATTATAAAATATTTAACCTAAGTTAACTATTTTTCTCAGGCCTAACTTAATATTATTTTATTATCTATAGGATAAACAACCTACATTTCCTTAGGAAATCAAGATCTAATAATGCATATAAACTCAATAAGTCAAGAGCCTTAATCAATGATTCACATTTACTCAAGTGATGGAGATATAATTACACGAGATTAAAGTTTGAAATTCAAGCTCATAGCTCATGATTAAAGATCGAGCATGTCCCCCAAGATTGATGGTATGTGACTGAGTATACACATTTTGATCAATGGTGTATATTAAGTCAAGTCTTCAACAAAGTCCTAAGACAAGTGAGAAGGTGACAAGTATCACATTTTTGGAAAAAAACATTGATCAAAAAATGGTGTTCTACCCCTCAAATTAAGAACTGATGGAGCACAATGATCTGACCAAACAAGATCCAATAGTGTGTGATGAAGTTTGAAAAGTCAAAATACCTAAGGATGAACACAAAAATGACATGTGGTAAAATTGTAAGCCATAAATTAAAGCTCAAGCATCTTTCAAATATTGATGGTACGTAGATGAGCATACAAATTTTGATCAATGGTTTATAGAATAGGGGATATGATTCAACAAATCAAGATCAATAAAACACATTCATCTGGGCAAAGATGATCTGATAATGAGAGATCAATATTGAGATTTCAACAAAGCTCAGAGTGAATACAGAAGTGATAAGTGTCATAACCATGGAGAATATAATGATCATCCAATGGCATTCAATTTCCTAGATCAAGATCAATGAACCATGTTGATTCATGCAAATAGATCCAATGGTGTGAGGTGAGGTAGAATTTTCAAAGGGCCTGCACCTAATAAAATATTGACACCTATCCAAAAGTGACAAATGATCATAATTTAAATATTAATGATCAAGATGTCATGGTGATGCCACATCAGAGCCACATAAGCTAAACATGATAAATTTGAAGATTTTATGGACTAGACACAAGGAAAAGGTATAAATACTCAATCTAAATAAAATCTAAGGCATAAATTTCATATAATTTTGATAAGCTACTGCCATTAAAACTCTATAAAAACCTTCATAAAATCCTTAATCACATATAAAAGCCCTGGTTTGACCCTATGATCATCATAATCAAGCAAAGAGGTATTGGATTGTCACCTGTGAAAGGATAATTCAATCCAAGGTAAAAATTTTGATCCACTAGTAAGCAATTTGACAAATTCACCACCATGACAGACTAAAAATGTGTTTCAAGGGAAGATGTGGAGCTCTGTTTGACTTCAGATGTAGAGGGGAGGATTTTAAAGGATACATAGTTAAATGTCACCATTCTAAACACTGAGGATAATAATTTGTCCAAGCTTTTTGGGACCATTGAAGAAAAACCAACCATCACCCAAAAGGAAGAGAAGAATGTGTTTTCAAAGATGATCTACTATGACATAGTTTCCATTCAAATGATGGGTCTCCATTATGTTGCAACAAACCTGAGGTACTACATTGTATAGACATTTTCTCTCTTATTTTTAAGGATGGTAAAATTGATAAGGGTATGTTGATCAATGAGCACACTTATAGAAATATAACCTATATCTCTACTATAGCATTTGAAAATTATTAAAATTTCCTAAACCCTAAGTAGACCAAACACAATCAATAATTGGGATAAAGAAAATGATTTGAAGAGCATCCTTTCCATGTGGCTATATTCTAGAAACCAAGTGTTTTCTAACTTCAATAATAACATCCTCATTGGCCAATTCAAACTTGAATCTAGGATGATGAGAGATCAAAATGAAGGAGATGGAAAATGGAAATTGGGGCCAAGATAGTACCATTTTCTAAGTAGTACTTATTTTAGACCTCCACCAAATCCATCACAAGAAGATCCCAAAATTGAAATACAAATTGAGCATAGGCCATAATAAAAATGGCCTGATGAAATAACATAATCTTTAACCTAGGTAGAAGAACAAAGATGACCATTTGAATAGGTTCACATGGTGGCATTAGACCCTAATGAGACCATTAAATATGCCCTCAAAATTCTATTAGTAGCCTATGAATCTGAGGATGAAGACATGGAGGGGAAACAAAGGGGGGAGGAAGGAAGTGTTGGATCTATTTCATATAAAAACCCAAAAAGAAAAGTTGGATTGGCCATTGTCCTAGTTAAAAACAAGAAGCCTAAGGTGACCTTCACTTATTATTTGAGTGAAATCAATCTCTTCAGTGAAGAAAACTTGATTCATGGTCCAACCATTCTTAAATGGTTCATCTATGGTAAAGTGCATAAAATACCTACTATGCAACACCCTTGGTCAATGATGAAAGTAATCAATAACTCGGTACATAAGGAGGTCAAGCCATAGATCCTAGATCTAAAAAAGGAAGATAAAATAAGGATGAATGCTCTAGGAGAATCAAGTGGAGCATAAATGGAGTCTCCACTTCCAAATGTGACATAATCTTTAGTTGGTGTCAAATTTGACCCAATAATTACCAATTTGTAGAGGGTAACTGAGAAGAAGGCCATGGTTGGTGGAGAGGAGTTCACTTTCCAAAAAGTGGAACCTTTTATTGAACTGACTCTAGTGGGGGACAAAATCCTAGTTAGAGTCAAATATTTGAGGAGAATGTGCTTGAATCAGCCCAAGCACAAGTAGAATAATTGCAAGATACTCTCAAAAGCATGCAATAATAAAAGGAAAGATTGGAGAAATAAGTAGTCTTGTTAGTCTCAGATTTTATGATAAATATGTTTAAAGCCTATTTGTTTGTTATGTTCATCTCTTTGAAAATAATAAAGTCTAGACAAAGTGTATTAAACCAATAGGATATAATAGCCAAGAGCCTAATCCACCAATGATAGATCACAAGAGGAAAAATAAAGGATTTGATCAATATCTTGGCTTAAGATCAAATTCATGATTTCAAGACCATCAACTTGGCTCATCTGATCATAGTCATGGGATTGGTAGTGGCCAAGATTAAAGGTTTAAGCACCTAGTCTCAGAACCTAGAGAGCCTCCTTGAGGATGACATGTAGTTATAGAATATGATGGAACACATATTGGGAAGCATAATCAAGTACCCCAATACACTTAGCTCAATTTGTCTAATAGCTAATGATGAGTTCAAACATAAGGTCACTCAATTCATGCATGAAGTAAAAATTTAGAGCCAAGGGAAGACAGGGGATGACAACACCAAGATCATGGACATGATCTTTACTATAGAAGAGAATATTACAGAGGCTAAAAGCATCAAGGAGGCATTAGAGAGGGCCAATAAAGACCTCAAGAATATGGTATATCAAGAATATGAACTCTTTATGGAACTTATGGTTAATTTAAAGCAAATTTATGAGCAACATCAAAGAGAAATGAAGATCATGCAATAGCAATAGGGGACTACATCATCAAAAGGGTCTCCAAGTTAGTTAAGTTAGGAATATTATTTTTTATAATTACGCTTGTATAATTTTGAAAAGAAAATATTATTTATTAAAGGCATGTGCAATTTTTAAAGCACATTGCCTATAGGTTAGTCATTTTAGAATGTCTATAAGGTTCTTAAAGAATTATAAAAGGATAGTTGTCCTTAATATTTGACATGACTAACCAAAATACCTCATGAAAAGTCTATATAAAGAGGTATTACCCATTGTAAAAGAGGAGAGAGGTTTTTGAGATAAAAAACTATTTGTAACTTTTGAGCAAATTAATACAAAGCAAGGATTTCTATAAAGTTTGTCCACATTTTCTTGTGTGAATTGCTATCATGATTTCTCTCTCATTTGACTAGTCTAAATCTTAGATTTGAATGGTTCTTATGAACTATGAATGTTCATATTTAAGTGTAGAGTTACTAATTTATGTTAATGTTAGATTAGTTAAAACTTCTAGGGTTTAATTCATTTTATTAACCTCTCTTGCATATGTTATAATGATGATTTATTGTAGGTGAATCTTTAAAGGGAACCTAGTCCTTATTTACACTATTTCATATTATCCTTAGATGTTTTCCTAATGTGTCATATGATTTGAGCTTATGCTACTTCATGTCATATATTGGTTAAATGCATGTTCAGATGAAATTGGAACTTTGTCATAACATTTGGTTTAAACTTCAACAACATACTTATTCTATACCTTACCTTTCCTTTTACTACTTTTTATAAATTCATTTTAGATCAGTTTCATTATGGCTATTCATCTTAGTTTAGTTTTAGACTTAGGTTTTGAGAATAATTCACTTTAAATAACACATATCATTTCCAAAATCAAAGATAAACTATTAGACCATGGTGGCTCCCAACCAATGATTAATATAAATTTTTGAAACAATCCACTTAGTTTGCCTTTATTCCACCAAAGAAAAAAATATTATCACAACTTGCAACTCATGCATTAGATTCTCTAGATTCATAAATGAGTAGCGTTTCTTAAACACTAAGAACCACCTATGATACACACTTATACATCAACACATGGGAACCTCCTCCAAGGAGGGAACATGTGTCAACCACCAAACATTCAAAGGGAACTACATCAACCAAATCTAGGAACATCAACCTAACCAATCAAAAAGTAGTAGGAACACACCTACCAATTATGTTTATCAAGAACATCTCCTGATTTAGTATTGATGGTTTGGATCTCCTATACTATCACACTTTTATGGGATTATATTTGGAAACTACAAGAATAAGGATACACTTTTCTTCTTATTTCACATTATATAAAACATGCATAAAATATAAAGTGTCACTACTGCAAAATGGTACCCCATCATTAGTGGCTAATGAGAGGTACAATTGTCCTCCATCCTCATTTTTCCTCTAGCCTCCATTAAGTGAAGCTTCTTACTCAAAACGTGTTAATGAAATTAAAATTCATTAATTCTTAAGGAGAAATCCTCCCCTTATATTTTAAATGTCACATGAAAGCAATAATGCATCCTTGTACATTTTTAACTTTTGATATTTTTGATGATTTTTTTTATTTTGACTCAAATATGATATAGAATGATTATTTTGACTCTATCAAACCAATTGACCCTACCTAAGATCATTAAAATATTGAAAATTTATTATAACATTTAACTTTAAACAATAATCCTATATTGATAATGGACATGTCTTTACATTTTTTGACTTTAAGAATTTGAGCATAAAGCATTCAATTAGAATGCAAGACAACAAATTATAACTTAAACCTATACAAAATATAGGTTTTAAGCATAATTCACTTTAAATAACATAGATCATTTCCAAAATTAAAGATAAACTATTAGACCATGGTGGCTCCCAACCACTAATTAATATAAATCTGTGAAAGAATCCACTTGGTTTGCTCTATTCCACCAAAGACAACAAGATTATCACAACTTGCAACTCATGCATTATATTCTCTAGATTCATAAATTATTAGTGTTTTTTAAACACTAAAAACCACCTATGATACAGATTTAGACATCAACACATGGGAACCTCCTCCAAGGTGGGAACATGTATCAACCACCAACCATGCAAAGGGAACTACATCAACCAAATCTGGGAACATCAACCTAACAAATCAAAAAGTAGTAAGAACACACCTACCAATTAGATTTATCAAGAACATCTCCTGATTTAGTATTGATGGTTTGGATCTCCTATAATATCACACTTTTAGGGGATTACATTTAAAAATTACATTAACAAGGATATAATTTTGTTCTTATTTCACACTATAGAAAACATGCATAAAATAGAAAGTGTCACTACTACAAAATGGTACCCCATCATTAGTGGCTAATGAGAGGTACAATTGTCCTCCATCCTCATTTTTACTCTAGCCTCCATTAAGTGAAGCTTCTTACTCACCACGTGTTAGTGAATGTCAAATTCATTAATTATTAAGGAGAAATCCTCCCCTTATATTTTGAATGTCACATGCAAGCAATAATGCATCCTTGTACATTTTAACATTTTTTACTTTTGAGATTTTTGATGATTTTTTGTATTTTTTTATTTTGACTCAAATATGACATAAAATGATTATTTTGACTTTATAAAACCAATTGACCCTACCTAAGATCATTAAACTATTGATAAGTTATTATAACATTTAACTTTAAATAATAATCCTATATTGATAATGGACATGTCTTTGCATTTTTTGACTTTAAGACTTTGAGAATAAAGCATTCACTTAGAATGCAAGACAAAAAATTATAACTTAAACCTATAAAAAATATAACAAACTAAATACACAACCTTAAAATTACAAAATGACTCGACTCTAAATGGATAACCTAAATGATAAACTATAAAAGATAATGTTGACTTTAACAAGCTATCTAAAATGATTCTATGGTACTTATAAAAAATTAATTTCATAAACTATTAATGAGATTGGATGATGTGAAAGTGGGAGGATAACATGCACACTTTAGTTTTATTAATGGAGAAGTGGATTCTAAGGGAGATGAAATGATGAGGAGATTGAAAAGTGCATGGCATTGATAGTTGACTGAAGCTCACTGTAAATCATAGATCTGATACCCAAACTAATCATGCATTGATTCTTGAACCAATCGATCCAATAATGGTGCATACAGGTCTACAAATTAACAAAAATTAACCATGTACTTGTATTGAGACTTGGTTTGTGGATTATAAACAAAACTATTGCCAAGTGGAGATAATTGTAACAAAATTATGGTGATATCTACCAAGTCAGATATAGAATTGAGGCAACTCAAAGGTTTAGTCCATAGAGACAACATAAATATGGAGCATTGAATGATAATTTATATCACTACCGACATGAACAAGTCAAATTACACACACATAATCTCAAATCTATAGGGATTTATAGAGCTCAACTGACACTACCAATATACAAGAATACTTTTAAACATTGATTAAAATGCTTGCTATAAGGATCATTGATCTGATGAACATGGGGATAGATAAGTGTGTGATGTTTATGGTGAGAGATACACAACTTTTCCAAAAATTAAAATTAATTTCTAGATTGATTCCCATGATAGAATAAATTTGTAGCGAAGCCATCAGGCCACCAACTACTTCCTATTTAATTATTCTCTAGTAGATTGAATGCTATGAAGTTATTTATAATACACAGCTTAAATCACAAAATGACCTTAGAATGGGTAATGCCACAAATAAATGCTACAAAATGTGTATATCTAAATATCTTGGATTTCTATTTATAATGCACATAAATTCTTCCATTAATAAGGCAACCAAGGAGAATGGATTTCCCTTTGTCAATTAACTCATCTTCACAAGAATCCACCTGCTCTAACACCAGATAATGAGGTTAATTAGAGTCTAGTTTAGATTTGTATAAACAAAACACACAAATAATAAATATCTACATAGATAATAAACTTATATTGTAATTTATTCAAGATATATTTGTTCATATGAGAGATTACTATTTATAGGAGGAAGCTCTTCTTAATACAAGGTTTCAAATTTATCACAAATCCCTTATATTTCTCAACTCCTCCCTAGTTTCTCTCAATTTTATCTAATAGTGAGTTGTTCTCACAACTCATGAAAACCCAAATACAATATTTAATATTTCACTATATGCCCCAAAATATAAAGATTTATGTGAGCACTAACAAATTCCTAACAGAAAGGGAAATGGTTTCTATTTTTTTTGCATATTTTGGATGTGAAACCTCTATAAGATACTTGCCATGAACTCTCATGAAGTGTCTGACATCCCTCTATAAAGACTTGACTTTACATATCCATACAAGCCTTTAAACACCTTTAAAATGCTATATTTACTACATTTTTTCATGTCTAAAGCTTTGAGAAGCCGTTATAGGGTAGAGGGAATAAAAGAGCCAAATACAAGTTTCAAATAGGTGTTATGGATGGAGGGATGTTTGAGAGTCATTTTCAACATGTGGGACCCCCTTTTGATGGACTAAAGATGTGTTTGACTTCAAAAAAGACCCCTTTATGCATAAAAAACAACTTATCATGACATTAAGATGGCAATGCGACTCTTTTGGAGATATACCTAATATAATGTGACACCTAAACACCAATTTTCCGATGTTTTTATAATGTGGAGTTGACTCATATGAGAGTTTGAAGGAAAATTTGTTGACTTGGAGGGATAATTAAGGATTGAAATAGATTTTAATAAGTATACCATGGAATACAATCTTAGATACATCCTTAGACCTCATTCTATGACTAAAATGAGGTTTAGACACCCTTATATCATGTTAAAAAGGCTCCTATCACAATAAATGGTTAAAACAAGCATAATCACTATGAGGACTAGAAACCTTAAACTCTCCAAATTACCTTGACCTCTATTAAAGATCTTTAATTTTGTAAAATAGAGCTTAGGCCATTCTCTAGGTTTTAAATACATTTTACATCCCTCCACTCACCCAAGGACCACCATGACAACTAACACATCATCCAAAGACCCCCAAAAAATCTATCCTATGATGACCTCTCAAGTAGTGTGTAGCACATACAATGACACCTTAATCAATGCTAAAATGATAAAAAATACCAAAAGAGGACATCAAAAAGCATACAGACCATCATGTACAAGCTTGGATGGGTTTCATGAAGATTTTTTTTTATTATAAGGGTTGAAATTTAGCCTATGAGGCCAAATTATCAACATCTTTGGTGACTCATAGGGGTTGACCAACCTACTAGTCAAGAGAGCCAACTATCTCATCATGATAGACATAAGACTCATACATGACAATATGACTTGTATTACCACTCTCTTTGGACTTTCAATTAGATTTAGCACCTTATGAAACCTTCAAGGTTGCCACAATAAAAACAAAAGGAAACAACACTTAAAACATCTAAGAAAACAACAAAAGAGTACAAAAAATCACTAAGGCAGCTAACACACTACACTTATGTTGACATACTTATTGGAAACAAGATAATGACCTACTGCTAATAACTAACTTGAACAAGTCTTCTCCTCCTAGATCAAAGGGGACATTTTTATAGATTATCCTTTTATGATATAGGCCATGGTATGAAACAAGTTTTTCAAAGGACATGATGCTTGATTGAGTAGTCTTCATGCTTTCCCACACACTTGGCATGCTCTTAGGTATAATGGAGCTTAAAAATAGATGACTTATGAAGACATAATCACTTAGTGCTTCAAAGTCTACCTCATGATAATCCTAATTTCTCATGATAATTTGAATAAATCCATTGTAATTTTGAACCCTATCAGGATGGTCATCTAATATCTAAATAGGATCAAACATAACTAATCTTTCTTCTTGAAGCATTCTATCAAGATCATTTTTAATAACTATATCTATCAATGTAACTCTACTTTAAAACTCTAATCTAGTATCAATAGGTCCTTCTTAAATCTCTAAATAGATCATCTTGATCTCTTGAAAACCCTCAAATGGATCACTACCTACTACAAGTTGTCCAAGTTTTTCTTCTTCATGCTTCTTAGGTCTCACATATTTCCTTTTTGGAAAAGAGTCAGATTCAAAAACATTCTTAATCTACCTAAGAGAAGGTATATATTATTAAATAGCCACAAACTCATTGCATATGTGTAGGTAATACTACCAAATATCCTCATCATCCTCATGACATTCCATGTGATCATGATCATGCTTTAAAGTCTCATCCACAATTAGGACCTCATGTTCATTAACAAACTTTTATTGGAAACAAGGAATGAGTCCTTTAACTACATTGAAACTAGGATTCTTAATATCAACCCATACCTCTTCTTGAACATTTGAAAACTCTTGAAGGTCGTCTCCTTGTTCTAAAACTACTACAAGTTGAACAGGTGCTCAACTTTTACACTCAAGATTTTAATGGAAGAGATTAGTTATCATGTCATCAAAGAAATATTCAAGGTCATCTTCTCCTTGGCCAATGGGTATGCATTCTTCTTGGAGATCATTTTTCTTTCCTTGATCTTATTGAAGTTGCCCATTTATTTCATTGTTGAAGATTGATTTGTGTTTTTCCTCGACCAAAGAGGTGTCCCAATGGCAATCTCTTCCTCAATTTTAGTTAAATCACCTTAATCAACTACCACCATAGCTTGACCTTCTTCACTTTCCTCTCTAAGGATAGGATCCTTTTCAAGAAGTTTAATGGAAGATCCATGAAATAATTCTAGAAGAGAGGTAAAATTTAGTGGTGTTATAGATGCTTCATTCTTCTCATTAAGTTTTTCACTTTTGACAAACAACACCCCATTATCCTTATGAATTTCTCTCAAATGGACCTCCATGATGGGAATGCTTTGGAATCTTTAGGAGGGAGGGATGGGGATTGAATGGTTTCATATATCTTTTTAGGTTTAATATCTTTGTGTAGGCTTGACTTGTCTTCCTTTCCCCATGACTCCACTACTTGTTTCCAAGTTATAACATTGGATTTAAAAGCTTATTCTATTGCATGTGTTTCCTCTTGGGGAATGAATGAAGTCACCTTATCATGATAATGCATTGCTCTTGCTACTACCATTGAATGAGATAAATATTTATTTACAAGTTCAACTTCTCTAGATAAGTGAGCTTCAAAATCAAGCCTCATCTAATCACACATATCCTTAGGATAATTAGGAAGGGAATATACCTTCTTAGTCTGATTTGAGTCATGAATTTTAGTCTTTTAAACACACACTTCTTCCCTTTTTTTCATAGTTTATTGAATAGACTTCTAAGTAGGTAAGGCTTGAGGAGTTGGTGGAGAACTTACAATATTTTGACACTCATCTGACTCAACCTTTTGAGTAAGGATGGGCTGATCAAAATAGGAATGATATGGAATGGGGAAGGGTGCATGAGGTTGATGAATTTGGATCTACTACCCTTTATGAACCACTTGTTTCTCCTCTATACTTGAAATCAGACCACATATGCCTAACATCTCATTATTGAGTCTTGACTTATTCTACCTTATAATAGATGACCACTCTTTCTTTATTGGATATAATGATGCTCTCACATTCTTAATGAGGATAATAGGTACCTCTTGACTATAAAACTTTTGTGTATCAATCCCAACCATATATTTCTCATAACTCAAGAGAGTTTTATTAAGGCTTGAAATGGACTGGTTTGGAATATGGCTATGTTGACTAGGAACATAATGACCTTTCCAAGACTGATCAAGAGGATATGTTAGTTTCTAAGGAGGTGGACTTGAGGTGGGGAGTGGAATATAAAACTAAGAATCAAGTTAAGGAGGTTTAACATAAGACTGGTAAGGGTCAACAAGTTATTGGTGATAAGGAACATAGGGATGGAATGGGTCATGATATGATTGATAGGGTTTATTATAGATATGATAAGCTGGTATAACATAGAAATTGCCTCCATATCCATCCATCAAACATTATGAGGTAAAATGAATAACAAAGTGAACTATCAATAATAAGATGTTCTTACCCCTAAGTGATGACCTTATATTAACCCTTGGCATGATATCCTAACTAAAAATCTACCACTATAGTGATTAAAACTGCTTTAGATCATAAATTTTTACAAGTGAGTGTTATAATTACTTGAATCTTCATCCCACTGAGTATGTTATAATTTTTAAATCACCAAACTAAACCCTTAGGAGAATATTTTTTAGACCTCTACAAGTTTGGGGTAACATGGGATTAACCCAAGGTTTTGGGCGACCATTGGATATGCTTAATCTCTAGTTTATGGGGCTAGCTCCCCTAGTTCATCAATTAAGCTCAAATAAATAATCCTACTAAAATTTTGGGGTGAAAAGGGAGATAGAAACAAGAAATAAAACATAATACAAAGGGAGTTGATTCACCAATATGATGTACCCACTATAATGTACCTTTTAACAACACAAATTAAAAGGATAAGTAACTTGATCACCCTCTCTATAGGCTTATATACATTAGTAGATAAATGGATACAACTTGAATGTGATAAATGAGAGGTATGTATTGAGACACTACCAACTATATTGCACTTCTAGTACAATCACCAACACTTTAACACATCATATGATTTGCATAAAATAATCTCCTAACAACTAGGTGAGAATAAAGACCTACAAAGGGGATTGAGACTTCACCACTTCTACAAATAAACAATTATATGACACACTAAGATAATAAGAGATGATAAAATAGTATTTTCATTAGTTTAATAGGTTTATAAGGTATAAACTTAGGCAAAGTTTCCTCATACCCAGTCGATGGATGATTACAATAGCTTTAAAGCCTCCATTTATAGAACATGGAGAAGGTGAGAGAAGATAATATATTATGGAAGTGGCATTGAGAGGTCAAAATTGTCATCATTCACACATCAAACATTACAAAATCCATAAAAATTCCCTCATCTCTCCATACATTGCTTTGATTAGTTGATGTCATTTAATGAGTATGGCATAGAGATGGAGTGGTGGAGGCTAATTTAGCCTTGGTTGACCCAAATCAAAGCATTTCCATTCCAATTTTTTCAATCACTTACTCTTTTATTAGTTGAAAATGTGGAATCATGGTCTAATTAGCCTCCACAAAGCATTAAGTAACCCTTTTTCTTCTTGCATGCCAATAAGGCTTAGAAAACTACCTTATCCTTCATTATGATGATGTTAATTATGTATGATCACCTTCATGAGGTATTTACATGGTTTTTCATGACCCTAAAATTACTCCCTTTGCATCCCTCTATGCCAATAGTTATCCATCTTAGCTGACTAAGTAGGCCTATTAGGCAACTAGGCCTAGTCATTTGAATTTAGTTTCTTGGATGGCCATAAAACTTACATAAAACATTAGGGATGGGTAAATGAGTGTGTATTGGGTTTGAATAAACATTTTACATCATTATGTGATCCTTCTCAATATTATACACCTACAACTTTTTCCATCTAAGTGATTAGGTCGCCTTTTACTATCCTTTATAGACTAGCCCATTTGCTCAAGTATGTAGAAGCTTTTCCAAGAGGATATACGAGTTTTTTTTTATGTGGAAAGAATAAATACACTCCACACTACCCTCATCAATGACTTAAAACTATTCAACAAGATTAGAACTCTATTTTGACCCTAAAACCCTATAAAAGTAAATTTTATGACAAATCTGTATAGGTCTTCATACAACCAATGGCCTGACTAGGACCTCCTCATAGTGAACTATGAGTTTTATGTTTATCCTAATCTATATTAGGGCATTTGAGTTCAAATCTCTTGATTTTTCTTCCATCAGGTTCTTTTGACTGGTTTAGGTAGGGTTAGACATGTTTGACCTCTTAATGATTTTTTATAGCCATAAGGGCTTGAACCCAAAAAAATGATAATAATTTGTAGTATAAAACACTCCTAAATATTACCTAGTATTTGGGGTCCCCATGCATCTGCTCCATTTAGTGCCAACATGAATAAACTTGCTCTCGAGTTTAAAACATTTTCTTCTACGAGGTTGAGAGAGGGAAAAGGGGTGTAAGAGAGCAAAAATTATTTAGTTATATCTTATAAAACCTCATATATGTCTATTATAACCCACTTGATCAATTACCATGGTTTTTACTCCTTGTTATCTCTCTAAAGTATCTACATACCCCTCATACCTCTACCTTGGGTTCTTGAGTTACTATGCTAGTTTGACCCTAGGGGTCTAAAAATGCACTTTCTTTCATCTTTTCTGAGTTCAAAACTTAAAAACTTAGATTTTTACATTCCCACCTTCCCAATATACTATTCTCCAACTAAAAACACACCTAAAAAATGTATCTATCTCCAATTCCTATGCACAGGCCCATGATTGCCATTTTTGGCCTAATAGACCTAATTAAGCCATTAGGCTCATGTTTCCTCCAAGGACATAAACCTTCTAGTGGAAAATACTATGAATATTTATAAATTAATTTAAGATACCTCATTTTACCTCTTTCACTTCACTTCTTTGTGTGGTTCTTTTTAATTTCACTCCTTATCAAAGACCTATCTATAGGCATCTAATAGGCAATAAGTAGTGATATCATATTTTATTTTACTTTGACACTTAATAAATGAATGTAACATGAAATATAATCATTTAATACCTTTTACATATCTTTTAGACACTCATCCATCTCACATACATGCAAAAGTGATCAAATTCTATGCCTAAATATGCACATGTTAGTTTAGGCCTAATGGGCCTAATTAGGCCATTATGCTCTAATCAAACCCAAAAGACTAAATCATTAAATGCAAAACCCTGAGAAAAATTATATTACAATTTATATAATCTATTTTCAATTACTTATTATCCACTTCTATGTAGGGTTCAACATATCTCCCTAACCCTGCCTACTTACCTATAGGTATTTCATGTGTTTTGACTATGTGAGAGGTTCTTTTTCATTTTGGATGCCTTTTTTAACCTTGAAACTTATGTAATTAATTTTTCAAGATACTTTAAATATTTACATGAACTTACTTGACTCCCTATAGGCTTCAATTTCAATGTCATAGTACATATTGTACTTGCATATTTGGAGATAGGGTTGAAGTCTCTTCTTTAAACTTATAAATCATTATTAGGCCTATGGATTTTTACTAAGGTATATTAAGTGGTGAAAACATATGATTTGTTTCCATTTTATTAGATTGGCCTCTTAGTATTTATATATCTTGCCTCACACTTGGTTACCTTTTTTTCTTATAATTGCCTATAAGTAACAATTGATAGCCTTGACTATGTGAGAGGTGGAGGATGATGTTTACTTATTCAAGAAAGTATTCCATATCACCTTTATATTGTATTATCATATTAAAATGTTTACCATTTTACTTATTATACCTCTCCTTGCCTTACAATAGGACTTCTTTCTCAACTTTTTCCATCAATAGTTAGGTCTGTAGACATTTAACTTAAGTCTCTTAACTGTGTGCGAAATGGAAATATATGTTTCATCCTCCATGGAAACTCTCTTATCATTAAAAAATTTTATCATACTTTATATAATTTTTTCACCCTATTACAACTCATACATTTTCAAGGCACCTAAATATGGACATATTTCACTAAGGCTATCCTTCTTCTACAGTCAAGCCTAAAGATGTAACTTTGAGCTTCTTGACTATGAGTTACCATTTAAGAGGTAGATTTACCTTTTTGTTATCATCTGGGTTTCTTATCATCATGAAAACTTTTATCATGGATTATCATGTCTTAATTGAACATAAAAGGCCCTATTTAAATGCAAGGTGTATCCTTTTCATTATTTTGTCAATATCAGGCCTATATATAAGCTCAAAGCTTTCTTTGGTTGGGTGTTGCCATGATGAACCCTTTGTGCTCAACTTCTTGATGAATCCAATATATTTGAAAATTATATAATTCACTTAATTATCCTTTGGTGTCCCTTAGACATCTATATCTCCTCAAAACAAGTCTCTTTTCTACCTAGACCCACATAATTCTCTTAGCCTACACAGTCCTTTAGGGAACAAAAATAGATTACACCTGAGAACTATAAGTGCTCACTATATTAATGGATTTGATGGAATTAATATGAATTGTATTTATGATTTAAACATACCATGTTATTTTCTACTACCAAATTTTGGTACCCAAGATGATCTAGAGGTCTTGCAGGCCTATAGGGTAGGTTCACTAGTCTTCTTGGAGATCTAAAGAAGAGATATTAAGACTCCTTTGATTGATTATCCATGTCAAGTGGGATGATAATGATTTTTATGGGTGGAATAGGCATCTGAGAGTCTACATAATCTATCTTTTGGACTCTTTAAATATTCCCATGCATCTAGACAATGCACAACCATGTGTACATTTGTGACTCCCACCTTTTTACTTATGAACATGCCACCATGAGTTGATCTAAAAAAAAAATCCTGACTATTTGATGCAAGTGAAATAGGATATAAAGGAGAGTTGGATTGACATGATTGAGAGGATCTATCAATAATTATGACCTGAAAATTATTTCAATGGTTTGGATCTTAATTCATCAAAGACCTATTGCCACCTTCCTATAAATTAACTAAATTAAAGATTTACCATCTCTTGATGCCTCACACATGTGAAGTGAGTCTTGATAATTGTATATACAGGTTGTGAAGACCCCTGAGAAGGAACCTAACTTTACATTCCACTTTCATCATGCTGAGAGAAGGATAAAATGAAGCAAACTAGAACCCTACATGGATGGATGAGACATTATGAGTCCTTCACCGTCTTAGTGTCATAAAGGATGGTAAGGAAATATGAGAACAAATGACACAATATGGAATCCAAATAAGGTCCCCTCCTTTTCCAAAAATCTTAGGTCCTCATTTTCTCTCTCCTATCCATATCAAATAGAAACCTAACTAGATTTTCAAGGCTACTAAAGAGCTCTATGGAGAAAGGGAAATAGTTTTTGACTTGTTTTGCATATTTATAACATGAAAATTCTCTAAGATACCTTACATAAACCCTCATGTATTGTTTTACCTCCCTCTATATGAACATGATTTTACATATCCATACAAGCCTGCAAAAACTTGTAAAACACCTTATTTTCTACATCTTTTCATGCCTAAAGCTTTGATAATCCACTAGAGGGTAGAATAAGGTAAAAGAGGATCAAAATTCAAGTTTAAAACAAGTGGTATAGATGGAGGGAAGTTTGAGAGTCATTTTTAATGTGTGGGACGCCATTTTGATGGACTAAAGATGTGTTTTTCAAAAAGGACCCTTTTATGCATTAAAAACACCTTGTCATGACATTATGATGGCAATGAGACTCTTTTGGAGATATCCCTAATATAATTTGACACCTAAAACCCACTTTTCCAACATTTTATAATGTAAGTTGACTCATATGAGAGTTTTAAGGACCATTTGATGACTTAGATGGATAATTAAGGCTAGAAACAAGTTTGAATAAGTATAGCATGGAAATGGAATACAACCTTAGATATAGACTTAGACCTCTTATTATGAATAACATGAGGCTTGAACACCCCTATATCATGTTGACAAAGCTCCTATCATAAGACATGGTTTAAAACAAACATAATCACTATGAGGACTAGAAACCTTAAAATCTATAAATTACCTTAACCTTTACTAAAGATCATTAATATTTTCAAATAGAGATTAGGCCATTCTCTAGGTTTAAAATACATTTGACACCACTCCACTCACTCAAGGACCACCATGACAACTAGCACACCATCTAAAGACCCCAAAATAGTCTATCCTATGATGACCTCTCAAGCAATGTATAACACATACAACAACACATTAATCAATGCTAAAAGGCTAAAAAATGACCAAAAAGGACATCAAAAGGCATGCAGACTACCATGTACAAGCTTGGATGGGTGTCGTGATTTTTTTTATTATAAGGTTTGAAATTTGGCTGTGATGCCAAATTATCAATGCTAAGTAAAGTCATTAAGCAAATAAAATTAGATTTAGAGCTTAAGTGGAAAATCCATGAATTTTTTTTATAAATATATTATTGTAAAGTCATAATTCAAAATATCTAGGCCATGACATCACCCATGACATCATCAAAAGGGTGTCAAACACAAGGCATTAATGGAGATAAATATTAGGTTTAAGGCTACCCTTGCCTCATTAATACTCCATTATTTGAAAATATTAATTACTTTTTCCTCTTAAATTGAATTGATCCTTGGCCACACATCTTGATCTTAAGATGGATGGTCACAGCTAATTCTCAAAATTTATGGAAAATTATAAACACATGAGCCACCATAGACAAAAAAAAGAAGCTCTTTAGTGAAAACAACCTATGCAAAAATGTTTCTAGAATAGAATAACTAAATCCTCCAAATTTATTAATCAAGGATCCAAAGCCATTGGTATTATAAGAGATGTTAGATGCACTTTACCAACTACATTGACAAAGACTTAAAATACCAAATCCAAGCACAAACACATTTATGGACCATTTTTAAGGAGAGCCACTTTAGGAAGGTATTATTTGTCTTACTTTCCTCATTAATTTATTGATTTCATTGACACTAAACCTTAAGGGAGTGGGATTATCATGTTAGGTTATTTATTCTTATTATTGGTTTTAATTAATAACACATGGACTAACCTTCTTTGTATTAAACTAGGAATGAAAATCTTATACCCTATAAGCATATTGTGGACATTCTCAAGCCACATTTTTGGTCACCAAAATTTGAATAGGTATTGTTTTAACTTGGATATGCACCCTTTGATGAGATGGAAAATATATCCTCGTCAAAATGGCACAATGGAAACACCTCTAGGCTTGTGGGTAGCCTAATGAATGAGGTGAATCTCTAGATAGGGCTAGCTCCCTTGATGTACCACTTTGGATCATAACTACAACTAAACATTAGTGGTGAAAATGGAGAGAGATAACCTAAAAAAACTATCCTAAGGGAGGTAATACACCAAATATATTTATGACTTCCAACCATATACATATTACACTTGAAATCAAAGGACAAACTAAACATACACTTCTCCAATCTTCACCTTCTCACATCAATGTTACATTGTGAGGTTATGGATGAATGTACAAAGCTAGGAGGACTATAAAATATGAATATGAGGGAACTAATGAATATAATAACTCACTCAATCCATTAAATTTATTATAACACTTCATATGCCCTACAAGAAGAAGCTTTCTAACTACAAATAGATGGTAGAATGAAATAACATGCTAAGGAATCCATAGTCTTCACCTATGAAAAATCAAACATTCCAAATAAACACACTAATAAAAGTCATGGAGAAGGTAAAAATAAGTATTATCATTGATAAAAAGGTATAAAAATGAGCAGGGATTTTCCATACTCAGGTGGAGCATAGATTATAATGCCAAAATGGCTAGTTCTTATAGAACTTGAGAGAGAGAAGAGAAGAGAAGAGAGAAGTCCAAGGGTTACAAAGACACTTATAAATATGATTAAAAAATTTAATTATTCATTAAAATAGGGTACGAGATGAACCATGAAATGTTTGTAATTATAAATGTCAATCCAAGTCATAAACTTCATGAAAAGTGGCAAACTACTCATTTTAGCTCAAAAAAATTGCCTTCATGATTAACCATGTTTGAATTCCTTATAACTGAATATGAATAGAAAAAATTATGGGTATGAAGTTTATTTAAATTTTAAATGATTATATATTCATTGTTTTTAGGCTTGGTCTTCTAAAATCACCTGAAACTAAGCTATCATCATATGCTACCTAGAAAATTGCTCTTTCATGTACCCTACACACTTGGCCTCAAAAATGGAATTTTTTTCATATGAAAATCCATGGGGGGAGTTTATGAAAAATTTTAATTCCATAAATGGCATTATAATCATTATTAAATCTTTAAAATTAGCACACATAAATCTTTCCACCCTTCTCACTAGCTTGTCCATTAGGCCAATTTTGACTGGTTAAGTTGAAGCACTTAGTTTGGACACATATAGGTTTCTTAAAGGAATTAAATTACCATATGGAGTTATAAAAAGTATAAATATTCCATTAAAACTTTATTTCATATTTAAATTATTCCTATAGCCTACACAACATAGAAAATGTTCAAAAATAGCTTGTTTTTTACCCCATCCATATGATTTCATATAGCTAATTTACATTGGAGGGATACTAAGTGAGTCATATAAAATTTAAAATATTTTTAATGAGAAAAATGGTCCATTAAGATGAATTTTTAGCCTCATTTATCCAATCAAGTCTCTGCAAGGGTTTAACAAAGGTTTTAGGCTTGTTTGTCATCTTAAGCTTTGTTCATAAAATTGGGATGTTTAAATTGTCAACAAATTCCACTAGATGTTTTTTAAATGACCTTATAAACTTATATAAACTCCTATATCCTCAATTAAAACCCTCCAAAAATATGTGAGCACTTGAATCTTACCTATCAAGCTTATTTTCTTATTTCTTGTAGGTATCAGTTACTTTTGGGCCAAAAATGGCCTCCTCATGACCTCTATTGCATAAAAATAGATTAAAAACCTCTTATATAGTCACAAAAAATTTCTAATAGGATTTAATTCTCACTATAAGATGAAAAGGAAGTTGGGTTCCCATTTGGCTTCTAGGCCTAGCCATGCCTAGAAACCTATTTGTAGGTTTAGGCCCAAAATGGTCTATTTGATGTCCTCCCTAAATTAAAATAGAATATATACCTAAATTTTGACCTAAAAAAAATTATAAATTCATTATAAATATCATTTCATTCTAGGAGTGAAAATGATCCTCCATTTGGAAACTAGGCTTCACCATGCCTAAAAGCTTACCTGTAATATTAAGAGGTTTAGACCTCTATGTTCATTTTCACTTCTCTTTGATTTATTCCTATTATTTTAATATGGTTATTAAAACTCATAGAACCATATTTTAATTTTTTAAACAACTCATTACCCATCTATTTATCACCCTTCTTCAAGGTTGCTAATTTGTGCATGAGGAGAAGTACCCCTTATCTAAGACAAAATAGGGGATACTTCCTCTATTTTATTAGGTTATATGAGTATTTTAGTTACTTATTAAATTTTTTATGATGACCTACACAAATTTTCAACCCCCTTTTTTTTTTAACTTCTCAAAACTCTTAAAAGTCAAAACTAGCTCCTCTAAGGCAAATCATGTTTTGATTTGATTGTGTATGCTCACGTTAGGGCTCATTATTTGCTCTAAATACATCATGATAAGTTCATGAGACTATTTTAAATAATATTAAGGTTATATAACCTATATTAATCCATTAAAACTATCCCAAACATCTCAAGAACCACCTTTTGTCATCTTATTGCTTGTATACCCTATTGTTTGACCCTATTGTAGGTGTATATAGGGGTTTTGGGGACATGTACAAGATTATTTTGATCTTTTTTGTCCTTATGAACTCACAAAAACCTTAATTGACATTAAAATGTTATTTAATCAGGTGAAAACTCTTTCTAACCCTACTTATGATCCAGAACTTCTTAATTTAGTCTTTCTCTATTAGACTAGCTCTGATTGTAGATATCATTGTTTGATTGTAGTGTTTTTTAGGGCACATTTGAGGCTCAAAATCTCTAACTTCCACTCACTTATTGACTCCCATTTTGGTCATGGTTTCTCCCCATGATAGGGGATAAAAAATACACTTAGATATATGCCCCAACTATCTTTTCAAACAGGTTATATGAGGCCTACAATTATCCCTAGGACCTTTGTTTTCACTTTTTAGGGAATGTGTCTATAAACTCAATCATTTTGTGTTGGACATGGTTTCACTCATATTTTCTCAATTTATCCATCTAATTAGGTATATCATTATATCTAAAACACATTATACCTAAAAATTATTCCACCATTTGTTTCCATGCTCTAACACGAATCCTTAATTCTTTGTTAAGCCACCTATAGGTGGGCAAAGTCATACATACAGATAGAAAGGTTGAAGGCATGGGTAAGGTGCTTGTTTTATGACATATATAAAATTAATATTCATATCAAGACCTCAAAATTACTACTCTCATAATAAATACCCTGTTTATCTTAAAAAAATAAATCCTCTTCAATATGTTTGACTTTCATGAGGAACATGTAGATGGGCATCAATGGTTGCCAAATTGTATAATTTGCACATGACTACCATCATAGAATTATTTATGTTATTTTTAAGGATTAAACTAAATATTAATAAAAAATAACATATAAAACACCATTTATAGTTTTCATTGTTCATATATAACCATGATCAAAGCTCTAAAACATGATTGTAACTGAGTGATAGGCAAAAAGCTAACTGTGAGTATGATAATGGACTGAGAGTTTGATACAAACATGGAATTATGAGGCCTAACATGTAAATTAGGTATTAAATATGGAATTAATACATTTAAATACACCATATTATATTCACATGAAAGCCTCTGTATGGAATTCAAACTCTTGCAAGTCAAAAATTGACTAAAATTACACATAGTGGCACCCTCTTGCAAAGTGAGTTATTTGAACTATGTAAACAAATTGAAACATGAAATAAACCATAGGGATAATTATATAAGGATTCAAACATCATATAAAATCACCCTTAGTAACTGTTTCATATGTATTTTCTCAAACTAAGGCAAAACCTATAGGGTGCATAGATTAGCAGGCAAATTGGGAAAGTCAACTTATTAGGAATGGTTCATAAAGCTCAGACCACCAACCCTTTATAAAAAAACATAAAATGTAATTTTAATGAGTGTAGAATATATCCCTAAGATAATTTTTCTTGAAACCCCTTGTGTTGATCATACCAAATACAAACCTACAAGTCACTTATAGTTACCCAAAAAGGTGAAAAGGGAGAAAAATGGTTTTAGCTTAGAAATGATACTTCTAAAGTAAAAAAAGCATGGAAATAAGTATGGGTAAGATGAAGAGGCACTTTTTGACCATTTTCCACATGGTACACATTCCAAGGAGTTGTATAAGTGCTAAAATCTCCTTTTTCCCTAAAAAAACTACCCTTTTAATAGAAAAACCTACTAATTTTTAGTTATGTCAGTTAATTAAGACTTATAAGGACACATGGGGAATGAAATCATGTTTTATAACCTTCACACTTCCTGATAAATATGTAAAACTCATAAATGTACCTTTTTGACCCCTAAAATGACTTAAAATGATAAAAGGGACTAAAATAATTAATGACCAAGGCTAGTAAAACATTGGATGACCTTATTTGACCTATAAAACACATTTTGACATCCATATTACACCCCTTACAGACCTATAAAGTCAATTTTTTACCTATAGGTTCCTAAATTTGACTTAAAATTCAAATTTGGTCAATAAATTGGTGACTCATAGAGGTAGTATGCATGTTATAATTACTATACCAGTAGCATTATCAATCCATTGGCATTAGGAGTCATCTAAAACTTGAGACAAACAAGGAAACCTTTGACCATTGACCATAATATTGACTAAAAGAAGACAACCAATGACTACTTCAACCACTTAAGGGAAACTAACAACAAACTATTATGCGCAACTAGAGACTAAGCACACCTCCTTTCTAGGATCAAAATGAAAACCTCTTGAATCATCTTCATGGTGAGATGAAACATAGTGCCAAGCATGTTTCTCCTTGAATTGGGTGATTTGTAGGTCAAACCTATTCCTTGGCTCTTAATTTTAATTGTTATAAATTATATCATCTTCAAATAGGTCTACATTGTAGATATACTCATTTGAACATGTTCATATACTTCATACTTATACCCACTCTTCATTCCATGATCAATTTATATCTCATTAGTAGGAATGGCTTCAAGAGGAGTAGTTTCATGTTCTTTGGAAGATTTAAACTAATATGAACTTGTTCCATAATTCAAGAGCTGATGTGTTTCTCCCAACTAATTGAGAGTATGATATCCCATATTTATGACTTTAAACATGTCATCATGAAATGTATATGCTTCTTACAAGGAAAAATTTTAAAGATTACTTTCCTTTGCATACTTGAGTGTTAAAGTTGCCTTATCCATCATTGAACATACCATAAACTCATTGATAAGTATTATATCCTACTACAATGATCTATAATATATCATCCAAAGGCTGATTAAAAACTTGTCCTTGACCATCCATAACATCTTGCAAAGTGATGGAAGAACCAATGAAGGTTTCCTCCTTAGTGACTTCCATTATGCTCTCAATAAGATTGGGCCTTCCTCTTATATGAAAGTTCTTCTAGCTCATCAAGGAGCTTTTCATATTCTTCCCAATATTTTTCATTGTCCTCCATGGAATACTCATTATTCACCTTTTCATGTACTTGATTCTCAACTTGACAAAACTCTTCAAACACTTGAAAGAACTCCATTTGTAGCTGCCAATCATTCTTGATCTCTTCATCATATTGAAAAACTACTTCTTAAATATTATATTATTGATGCATGTTATCATAAATATGGTTTTATTCAAGCTCAAATGCATCTAATAGTGTTCCAAGATTAGGCTCAGGTATTGGATTATCTTCAAGAGCAACAACTTCCACCTTGGTATTAAGAGATTCTTCTAGGACTGCCACCTCTTTAGGAAAGACTTGAAATGGTTCTCCATCCATAATATCACTTTAATATTCCTTTTTTAGGTGATCATTAAAAACATTTTTATCATATGTAGAGTCTTCTTCAAGGGATGCAAGATCTTATATCTCTTTCTCTTTCATAGTGATGCCAAGACTAGGCATCTTGAAGTCATATGACCTAGCTCAATGAGGCTTCCAAGGAGGTATGTTTTATTCAAGAAATATTTCTCTTTTTTTATCAACCATATGTTCCTATTTTTATTCCCATACCATAGGTACATCAAGGAAAATGGTTATGGGGTGAGGACAAGATGAACTAGTTGGTGGAGGTGGCACATAGAACTCAAAATCAGACTGGGAGTGAGATGTAGGGGTTTCTTTTAGAAGATCTTGAGGAAGGAGATGTAGGCCTTGGGTTGAAACCACTTGATTTTCTTCTTTCCACTTGAAAAAAACTTCATTCACATATTATTTAGCTATAGGTATCTCTTAAGGAAGGGTAGATTGGGTGTGTTTAGGCATAGGATCTTATTTTGGGTCTAAACCTTCCATCACACCTTGACTCAATAATCTCATCTTTAACTCTAACTCTTTAATTTTCTTGGATAGGTTCTCTTTGAAAAGTATTTCTTGAATTTCATATGCATCATCATAAGTATGATGAATAAAAAGGGATTCATCTAGAGGATAAGAGGTTTCTTGAGGAAGGGTGGGAGGAACTTGCAAAGGGTCAATTTCATTCACCACCTCACACTCCTTATCAACCAAACTTCTATCTTTTTTATTTCCCCATGACTCCACTATCTTATTCTAGATTATGATGTTAGGATTAGAAGTATATTTTTGAGGTGGTGAGGATTCAATGTAAGAGGGAAATTAGGGATTGAATACCACTTATTTTTCTACTAAGATGGACTATTGTATTTTCTTATTATCCAACTCACTTTGTCTATCAAGGTTTTCTTCAAACACAATGATAGTATTTTCAACTCTCTCTTCGACTTGATTTGGAAAAGGATGAATTTTGAAATTTTGATTAGGATTATGAGTAGGGATTGAATATGGATGATATAAAACTTGGGGAAGTGTATATGAAGGTTGATATACTTGGTAAGACTTCCTCTCATGAATGCTTAGCTTATTCTCCAAGGATTCCATCAAACCACTCATGTATAACATCTCATTTGTAATCATTTGCCAATTATATCTCTCAATAGGTACCCACTCTCTTTTTACCAACTCTAATTCATCACTCACCTCATGAATAAGATGCCTAGAAACCTCCTAACCACATCCTCTTAGAGTATCAAGCTCCAACATGTACCTCTCATAGCCCAAAAGTGTTTTCTTGAAGGTGAAAATGGGTTGAATTGAGAAGTGGATAGGTTGATTGGGAGGAACATTACATTGAGAAGGTTTTATATAATAATGATATACATTGAGAAGGTTTTGGAACATTACAAGTTTGAAAAGTCTCACCATCTTGTGTAAAATAATTCTCAATACCAAAATTAGCCATGAAACTTAATTAAAAGAAATAACATAAAGGAAAATGTTACCAAAAATGTTAAAATGATAACCTAGGATTCTTTACCAGTTGATATATCTTTGGAGTCACCATTGATGCTTGGATATATGCCTCTAAAGGCTGATTATTGAGAGACAACACCAAAAATCTCTCATCCTCTTAGACCAAAAGTCCCATCAGGCACACCAAAAAATATTGTCACTTGAATTTGAACCCTTTGAGAAGATTTAAAATCTCTCCTCATCCAAGTGTCACAATTGAAACACCTCTAGTCTTTTGGGTAACCTAGGTAATGAGGTCAATCTCTAGATAGGGCTAGTTCTCTTGATATACCACTTTAGATCACAACTACAACTAAACTTTGGGGGTGAGAAGGGAGAGAATTGACTAAAAAAAAACTATATTAAGGTATGTGATACACCAAATAGATTTGTGACTTACAACCATACACATATTACACTTGAAATCAAAGGACAAACTAAACATATACTTCTCCAATCTTTACCTTCTCACATCAATGTTACATTATGAGGATATGGATGAATGTGCAAAGCTAGGAGGAATATAAAATAGGCCTATGATGGAAATAATTAATATAATAACTCATAAAATCCTTGAAATTTCTTATAACATTTCACATTACCTACAAGAAGAAGCTTTCCAACTACAAATAGATGGTAGAAATGCTAAGGAATCCATAGTCTTCACTTATGCAAAATAAAACATTCCAAATGAACACACTAATAATAGTCATGGAGAAGGTAAAAATTAGTATTATAATTGATAAAAATGTACACAAATTATTACGGCTTCACCATACTCAGGTGGATTATAGATTACAATGCCAAAATGGCTAGTTCTTATAGAACTTGAGAGAGAGAGGAGAAGAAAGAAGTACAAGGGTCACAATGACACTTTTAAAACTGATAAAATTAGTTACTTTTTCATGATAATAGGTTATGGGATGAACCATGTAAGTTATGTAAGTAAAAATGTCAATCCAAGTCATAAACTTCATGAAAAGTGGCATCAAAGTCCTCATTTTGGCTCAAAAAAATTGCCTTCATGATTAGCCCTATTTTAATGAATTATAACTTATTATTAATAGGTATAATGATTGGGATTAAGTTTAAGGACATCATAAATTCTTATAAATTAATTATTTTTAGGCTTGGTATTTTGGAATCACTTAAAACTGAGCTATCATCATCTACTACCTAGAAAACTCCTCTTTCATGCACCCTGCACACTTGGCCTCAAAAATCACATCATTTTCCAATGAAAATATATGAGATGGATTATATGAAAATTTTAAATACCATCCATGTCCTTATAGGCACTAGGTAATATTTTCAATCATCTCACATGAAGTTTTCCACCCTTCTCACTAGCTTGTCCATTAGCCCAATTTTGATTGGCTAAGTTGAAGTAACTAGTTTGGAAACTTATAAGTTTATTAAAGTCAAAAAATTACAATAGGGAGTTATAAAAAGTATAAATATTCCCTCCAAACTTTATTTCATCTTTAGATTCTTCTTGTAGCCTGTAAAACATAGAAAATAGTCAAAAATAGTGTATTTATCACCCCATTCATATAATTCCATACAATTAATTTTCATTGGAGGGATACTGAGTGATTCTTATGAAATTTTAAATATTTTTTTCATGTGAAAAATGGTCCATTTGGATGCATTTTTAGCCTCATTTATCCAATTAGGTCTTTGCAAGGGTTTAACAAGGGTTTTAGGCTTGTTTTCCCTCTTAAGCTTTATTCATAAAATTATGACATTGAAATTGTAAAAAAAATCCACTATATGGTTTTTAAAGGACCTCATAAAATTCTCTAAACTCCTTTGGCCTCCATTCAGACCCTCTAAAAATATGTGAGCACCTGAATCTAACCTTTCAAGCATGTTTTCTTATTTCTTATAGGTCTGAGTTGATTTTGGGCCAAAAATGGTCTCCTCATGACCTATATTTCATAAAAATAGATTAAAAACCTATTCTGTATTCCTAAAAATATGTTACAATATGTTTTAATTCTCACTATAAGATGCAAAGGAAGTTGGGTTTTGATTTGGCTTCTAGGCCTAACCATGCTTAGAAGCGTGTCTATAAGTTTAGACCCAAAATGGTATATTTTATGTCCTCCCTACATTAAAACATCCTATATACCTCCATTTTGATCTCATAAATAAGTATCGATTTGTGTTAAATATCATTTCATTCTGGGAGTGAAAATGATCCTCCATTTGGAAAGTAGGCTTCACCATGCCTAAAAGCTTGCCTACAATCTTAAGAGGTTTGGACCTCTATGTTCATTTTAAATTCTCTATGTTTGATTCATATGATTTTAATATGGGTATTAAAACTCATAACACCCTCTTTTCAATGTTCAAATAACTCACCCATCCATTTACCACCCTTCATCAAGATTGTTAGTTTGTGCATGAGGAAAATTACCCACTATCTGAGACAAAATAGTGGATATTTACCCTATTTTATTAGGTTACATAAGTATTATATGTCCTTATTAAATTTATTATGATGACCTCAATAAATATTTAGGCCTTTATTTTGTGTTTTTACTTATCAAAACTCCTAAAATTTAAAACTAGCTCTTCCAAGGTAGACTGTGTTTTTATTTTACTATGTATGCTCACTTTTAGGCTCATTATTTACTCTAAATGCATCATGATAATTTATTGAGACTTTTTAAAATACTATGAAGGTTATCTAACCTCTATGAATCCATCCAACATATCCCAAACATCTCAATAACCACCATTTATGAGCTTATTGCTTGTATACCCTACTGTTTGACCCTATTATAGGTGTATACATGGATTTTGGGGACCTATGTAGGCTTATTTTTCTCTTTTTTATCCTTATTAAGTCAAAAAAACATTCATTGAGATTTAACATGTTATTTCATCAGGTAAAAACTCTACCTAAGATTTCTTATGCTCCATAACTTCTCAATTTAGTCTTTCTTTATTAGACTGAGACACATGCCTTTTGAGAGAACCCTGTAGGTTACATTTTATTCCTTTAATATTGGGTTATTATTTTTGAAGACATTATTTGAAAATTTTATGGTCACAAGGCACTAATTTTAACTATCATTCTCCTTTAGAAACATTCAAACACCATTATAGTATCACTATTGGGTTACTGGCCGAATGACTAGCTATATGTGTGTATTCAGGCCACCTATACGAACTAAGGGTGTTGTTGAGGAATATGATATCATTTATCATATTATCTAGATGTTAATTTATATCATAGATGTCACATTAATCATTTAGACTTATTCAAACATTGTGGCAAGGTTAAGTTTTCCATTTGGATGACAAAGGTTTCTTTTGGAGCTCTGACTATAGATATCATTGCCTAATTGTAGTGTTTTTTAGGGCACAATTAAGGCTCTAAATCTCTAACTTATACTCACTTCTTGACTCCCATTTTTGTCATGGTTTCTCTCCATGCTATGGGTTATAAAATACACTTATCTATATTCCCCAACTCTCTTGGAAAAAATGTTTTAAGAGGCCTATAACAACCCCTAGGACCTCTATTTTCATTTTTTAGGGACTTTGTCTCAAAACTCAGTCATTTTGTGTTGGAAATTGTTTCACTCCTATTTTCTCAACCTAGCCTTCCAAGGAGGTCTATCATGATCTCTAAAACACATTAGACCTAAAAATTATTCCACCATTTGTTTCCATGCTCTAACATGATTCCTCAATTCTCTGTTAATCCAATTATAGGTGGGCAAAGTCATGAATACATACAACAAGGTTGAAGGCATGGGTAAGGTGCCTATTTTATGACCTCTAAAAGTTTAATATTCATATTAAGACCTCAAAATTACTACTATCATAATCAAGACCCTACTTAGCTTTTAAAAAAACTCCTCTTTAACATGCTTGAATTTCATGAGGTACCTATAGATGGGCATCAATGGTTGTCAAACTGTATAAGCTACACATGAATACCATCATAGACTTCTCTATGATATTTTAAAGGATTCAAATAAATATTAATACACAAGAACATATCAAACACCCATTATAGTTTCCATTATTCATTTATAAGCATGATCAGAGTTCCAAAACATGACTATAACTGAGTGGCAGGTAGAAAGCTAATTATGAGTATGATAATGGACTAAGAGTTTGATATAAATATGGAATTATGAGTCCAAACATGGAAAATAGGTAGTCAATATAGAATTAATACATGGAAAGACACCATATTATATTCACATGAAAACCTCTATATGGAATTCAAATTCTTGCAAGTGGAAAACTAACTAAAACTACACAAAGTGGCACCCTCTTACAAAGTGAATTATTTGAACTATCTAAACAACTTGAAACATGAAACCAACCATAGTGTACATAGATTAGAAAGTAAATTGGGAAAGTTAAATTCTTAGGAATAGTTAATAAATCTCAAAACACCATTACTATACAACCAAACATCAAATGGAAGCTGACTAAGTTTATAATATAACCCTAAGATCATTTTTCTTGAAACCCCTTGTGTTGACCATACCAAGTATAAACATTCAAGTCACTTCTATTTGCCCAAAAAGGTGAAAAGGAATCAAAATGGTTTTAGCTCAAAAATAGCACTTTCAAAGCAAAAAAAGCATGGGGAAGATGAAGAGGCACTGCCTAACCATTTTCCACATGGCACACTTCCCAAAGAGTCTTACAAGTGATAAAATCTCCTTTTTCCCAATAAAACTACCCTTTTAACTAAAGAACCTACCAATTTTTAGTTATGTCAGTTAATTAAGACTTATAAGACACATGGGGCATGACATCATGTTTTGGTACCTTCATTCTTCCCAATAAATATGTATAACTCATTAAATATAACTTTTTGACCCATAAAATGACTCAAAATGACATAAGGGACTAAAATAAATAATGACCAAGGCTAATACAACAACATATGACCTTAATTGACCTATAAAACACCTTGTGACATCCATATTCCACCCCTTTTAGACCTAAAAATTTAGGATTTTACCTATAGGTGCCTCAATTTGACTTAAAAGTTAAATTTGTTTAACATGTACCACATGTCAATAACTAATCAACTGATATAATGACAACAATTGGTTCCATGATACAAGTCACTAGTAGTGTTAAAGAGTATCAATTTCTCATTGAGAACCTTATATATCCTGCTCATGTACTTCCATATCTAGAGAGAGTTTGTACTATTGTTGGTCCCAATCTACCAACTAAACCTCCTTGGTACCAAGATATTTATAACTATTTTCATGACCAAGTTCTTCCTCTTGACCTTTCTAATAATTTCCAAATATTTTCCTTCATTGCCTATCCCATTATACCCTCATTAGAAACATGCTTTATCATAGGGGCTATGATGGAATGCTTCTTCATTAATTATATTTGAGAGATCAACATTGGTGCTTAAAGAGGTCCATAAAATAATGTGTGGTGCCCACACTAGTGGTGTAGTCCTTACCAAGAAACTCCTAAGAATAGGATACTACTAGCCTAATATGGAAATTAATGCTTGAAAATACATTAAGAAGTGTGTTTCTTGCCAAGAACATGGTAATATGATATAGACACCTTCATTACCAATACAACTGATTAGTACACCATGGCCATTTTCTACATGGGGTCTTGATCTCATCAAGAAAATAAACCCAACATCCTTTGATGGTCATAAACATATTCTTACTGTTATGGAGTATTTTACTAAGTGGATTGAGGCCATTCCTCTCACTTACGTAACCAGTAAGCAAATCAACAAGTATATCTATTATCATATCATTTATCATTATGGTATCCCCACCTAAATCATATTTTATAATGGTAGTTCATTTATGAATAAATACATTAAATCCCTTTGTACCTAGTTCAAAATTAAACACAAAAAATCCACACCATACAACTCGTAAGGTAATAGTCAAGCTGAGGCATCTTACAAAACCATTATCATAATCTTTAAGAATATTGTCAATGATGTTGGTCATAATTGACACTTGAAAATATTTCCCACCCTTTAGGCCTATCATACTAGACATCATACCCCTATAGGAAACACCCCATATTCCCTAGTTTATGGCACAAAGGTTATTATTATAATTGAGATCAAGCTACCCTCATTGCAGGTATCTTTGTAGCACATTATTGATGACAAATACTATATATTTTATAGGTTTTAATGGGTATAAATTATTAATGGCAAGCATTTGGATGCCCTATATAATTTAAGAGCATATCAAAATAGGTTGTGTTTAATTTATAACAAACACATTCTCCCTTGGGAGTTTGAAGTTGGTGACTTGGTCCTAAAACAAAATCAAAATAATACCAATGTTGAATGTAAGAAAAAGGGTAAGTTTTAGCCCAGTTGGTTGGGCCCATATGTAGTTACAACAAACTATGGTCAAGGACATACATAGTGGTTACTCCATAAGGTGAAGAGCTCTTAGAACCAATGAGAATTATACATCTCAAGAATTTCTATGCTTGAAAACCTTTTGAACCATTGTCTATAAAATCCATTACTTGGGGGAACCCTATGCCAAAATTACTTATTTTTCCATCATACTTGTATTTTGGACCATTGTAACCTAGAATGTTGTACCCTAGATCATCATAACCTAGACCATTATAACTTGGACCATTGTACCTTGGACCATTGTACCCTAGACCATGGTAACCTAGACCATTTCTATTCCACTATACCTAAACCGATCTTACTTTCACATGGACTATTTTAATTTTTTGCCCCTCACTAATTATGGTCTTAATTATTATTCATTGGCATTTTGTACACATTTAGGGACCATTCTATGAGGCAATTTCACTTTATCAGTATTCACAACTTCTTTTACAAATAAGTATACCAATGCCTTAATATAGTCATTGATTTACACTCATAACCACCCATTGTATCCAGTTTAGCTATCATTTAAACTCTCACTTATGTAAATGTCTTTTCTCAACCAAGTGGTTCCCTATAACTTTGTTCATATTGTGTTTCTATTATTTATCCCAAAAATACAAAAACATTAGAAAATGATATATAAAAAAATACCAAAAATATTACCAGTTCATGAAGATAGGCTTAAATTCTCCATGAGAGTATTAACTTCATGTCATCTTCTGGGTGGGTTTCATTTTTATTTTGATCATCAATTTTATTCTTTCATTATCACTCCCATTCTCAAGAGAACTACATCAGCCTAAGATCCACATAGACTATGTAGGTAGCACTTGGATACATGGGGTATCCTAGGTTTGCTCAACCACCATTTCTATTTAACCCTTAAAATGGTGGATTTCTAAAAACTATTTCATGAGTAACCACTCATATTTTAGTTTTCACGGTATTATTATTTCCTTTTATTCATTATAGACCTTTACGCTCTCATTGTTTTGTGATCCATCATATAACCTTATGCTCTTTCCATTTTGTGAGTCATTTTGATCTTTTGTGTACTCACTATTTTACAGAACCATTCCTATTTTATCTATATATCATCATTTTTATACTAGTCATCATGTTTTCTCCATCCTAATTCTTGAGAGAACAACATTTGGCTTGAGTTTCACATTGGATCTTGTGTTCATGTAATGATGTAGGCAACACACACTTGCCTAGTTCATCTAGAGTCCACATGACTACCCCTCCCTTTTCTTTTATCCCCCACCCCACTTTGTTTGTTTTATGTGTCATTACATCCTATACCCTAGGGATAATGTTGTCATTTGATTTGTGTTGTTGTTTCCCTATAGGATAGGGGAAACCTTGTACAAATTGTCCTTGTATTATTGTACTAGTGTCATTGCTACCTAGTTTAGGGGTCACCCTATTTCCAAGATTATAACTTCTATTACACATATATGAATAATTTGTTTTCTATTTGTAAGGACTATTTCAGATAATATGAACTTATGTACCTAAAGTGGATGAGTTCATCTTTGAAAATGAATAGTTTTTGGGTTCTATGCAAGTTTCACATGGAGATTATTTTAATAATTTGGATCTATTCCCCATTTATTAGATTGGAGAGAATTTAAAGTTATAAAATTTTGAATAATGTAGGTGTATTATTGATATTTGTTTTTTAGTTGGACTATAGATAAGTCCAAATTATCTGAAATAGTCCCTTTGTACTAACATTGTGATTAACCATTATTTTTGTATTGTTGTTTGTTTAGATTCATAGACATGCATATTGATTGATTACTTTATCTTACTATTATGTGTATTTGTATGTTTTTATTATTGGTTTGTTTACTTGTTTTGAGTGTTGTGTCTGCATATATTTGGTAAACCACTTGAGTATTGCCTTAATTGGAGCTTGAGTTGTTTACATTTGTATTTTGATTATTTTATTTCTTGTTTATTTTTAATTACACCTTGTTAATGTGTGGTCCTTGATTATTCATATCTTTATTCT